>APFE030387068.1:20080-47398 GCA_000404065.3 Pinus taeda
AGAATAATGTATGTTTAGAGAAGGATTGCTCTTAATTGTCTTGTTTGTCACTAGAGAGTCTTAGACTCCTAGGGAGGTTAGTTTTGTCCGCAAAAATAACTCTTTCCGCATGACACGCACTTATTGCTTTCATTTTCTTTTTACCCTTAAAGAACAATGTCTTGGTTTGATAGCCAATTTATGATAGTGTCATTCACTTGATTTATAACTTTGTTGAACAAGCTAGCTCGTGATGAGACCCCTTGTCTTTTGATTGGAACAATCTTGAGTCATTGCCCTGTTGTGGTATGCAGTATTGGTAAAATCAGCAATCTATAATATCTATGATCATGATAAGTCGGCTCATGATGAGACCTCTTACTCTTTAAGTTAAAGTGTATCTTGGATTGTTCTCTGAACGTTGTAGTTTCCTAGGTAAAGAGGAAGTCATTGTTTCCTTAAGATAGCTCTGGACGACAATGGTAGAGCTTTTGGAAAGAGCTTTTCTACAGAGAATCTTTGTTTTGTTATTGATACCTTTCATTAGACTGATATAAAACAATTTCCCACTAAAGGTCGTTTTTCATCAAAATTTACAAAGTTGAAACTAGTATCATTTTTAGGCCTAGAGCCTTTAACTATATCTTTCAATAATAACAATCAATTTTCTAAAAGAATTCTATTTATACAAGTGAAAAAATAAAATCTAAAAGAGAATTTGTATCTTTTTCGTAAATCCCAAATGCAGCCATTTACAACTGGTTTTATTATGGACATAAAAACTAATCTACAAAATAGAAGAATGATATCTTATGGAAAATATTTTTGAGGATATGTCCATTAACAGGTAAAGAATATCTTTTTCCTATTAAATCCTGTAACATAAAAGTGGACGGACCTATGACTTCTGTGATTTGAAAAGGGCCAAGCCACATTCATTGAAATTTCATATGTTTCCCTTTTTCCTCTTGAGCCTTGTCCCATTTTAAAACTAGATCTCCTATCTGAAAGTCTTTTCTAGATATCAGGTTTGAATCAAAAGAGGCTTTTACTAATGCTTGATGATGAGCATGAGTTATTTTGGCCCGTTCTCGTTGTCCTTATAACTTAATTATTTCCAGTTGTCTTAGTTGTAAGGAAGAAGTTGGTGCTTCATTAATATATTGAACTAAGGCCAAAGAGGGAATTGCCAAATGAGTTGGAAGAACCACTTCTTTCTCATAAACTAAATTAAAGGAAGAAGTGTCAATGGAGGCTTTCTGCGTTATTCGATCTGCCCATAAAGCATATATTAAAGACTTATGCCAATTTTTGTGATTTTGATCAATGGTTCGCTTAATGATTCTGATTAAGTTTTTATTTGTAGATTTAGCTAACCCGTTCCCCTGTGGGTAATAATTGGCAGAGTATTTAAGCTTGAAACCCCTTTTGAGTGCAAATACAGTCATCACATTACCAGAAAAATATGATGCATTATCAAACATTAAAGCGGAAGGCAACCCAAACCTGGTGATTATGAATTGATCTATGAACTCGATGATGTGTTTAGCATTAGCCATCTTGAGAGGAATTGCTTCTACCCATTTAGTAAAGTAATCTGTTGCTATAAGGATATATCTATGGTGTTTAGAGGAGTGAGGAACGATCTCACCTATTATGCCCAATCCCCATTGATCAAAAAGCTACTCAATGTTGACCGGTTGCAGCAGCAAGGATGGTTTCTTTTGTCTCCTAGCAGTAGTTTGACAAACTTAACATTTCCTTACATAGTTATGCGAGTATTTGAATAATGTGGGCCAGTAATAGCCTGCGCGAAGGATTTTATGTGCAATAGCATCTCCAGCATAGTGTCCACCTGCTAGCCCATCGTGAAGTTCCTGCAAGAATTTTTCAGCTTTTGATTTCTCAAGACATAATTTATTCTAAAAGAACATCGTTCACGAGCTGATATTGTTTGGCTTTCAACCTTAGAGCTCTTTTCTTGGTATGATCGAGGTTTGAAGGAGCATATCCATTCTTTAGATAAAATATGATATCAGCATATAATGACTCAACATCGTTTAGGCTTACCTCGTACATTTGTATCTCTGCAGATGGTGTTTCAGAAATAAGCGATGCTCCAGCCAGCATTTTGCAAAAGCCTTGACCTTTTACAATACTTGCTGGTTTGATTTCTACGTCATATTCCTGTAAGACAATAACCCAATTGGCTCTTTTCTCACCCACATCTTTCTGTACTAAAATATTTCTTACCGCTGGAAATAGTACTATGATTTTTGTATGGGTTTTAAGTAGAAAGGGTCTGAAATATTTAATTGCTTTGAAAACAGCATAAGCTTATTTCTCTACATCTGAATAATTTAACTCAGCCCCCTATAAATTTGAACTAAAAAAAGCAATTGGAGCTTCTGACTTGTCTTGATTTGCTTGAGTGAGTATCGCAGCATATGATCTATCAGAGGAAAATGTATATAAAATAAAAGGATAGGAAAAATTTGGAGTTGCTAAAGATGGAGCGTTAACAATCGCTTGTTTGATTAGATTGAATGCCTCATATTCATCTTGGCCACATTTAAAGTTTGAGTTCTTTTTAATCATTGCTTGTAAAGGAGACACGATTCTTGAAACATCTAGAACAAATCCCTTTACAAAATTAATCTAGACAAGGAAAGATTGCATGGCTTTCTTGTTGTGAGGTAGGGGTATTTCAGAAATTTCCTTGATTCTATCAGGATCAATATGAATTCCAGATTTTGACACTATGAATCCAAGAAGCTTTCCTTCTCTTAATGCAAAAAAAAAGATTTTTTTTCGGGTTAAGTGAAATTCCATACCTTTGACAATGTTGGAATATTTGTTTTAAATCTCTAGGATGATTGCATTGTTTCTGGGAATATACAGTTATATCATCCAAATAGATTACCACTGATTTGTTAACTAATCCCTTGAATGCGATGTCCATGGCTCTCTGAAATGTGGCACCAGCGTTGATCAGAACAAAGGGCATCTTTTGATATGCGTAAGTGCCCCATTTGGTTCTGAATGTGGTTTTTAATTGATAATCGGGATGGACCAACACTTGGTTGTAGCCTGAGAAACCATCCAAGAAGGACATTAATTCTAATCATGTGACTGCCTGCAGTATTTGCTCCATGGGAGGCAAAGGAAAATTATCTTTTTGGCAGGCTTTGTTAAGATTCCGAAAGTCAATGCAAATTCTAATGCCTCGGTTTTTCTTCCTAACGGGAACCATATTGGAAACCCATTTGGAATGTCAAACGAGAAAAATGATTTTGGCTTTCAATAACTTATTTAGTTCAGATTTGATCTAGTTTTCTAGATTGGGATGGATCTTTCTCAACTTTTGTTGAACAGGTTTTTCATCATTTATCATTGGGATAGTATGTTGGATGATAGAAGTGTCATAAGTTTTGAGTTCATCGTAGTTCCAAGCAAAGACACTTTTGTATTGTTTTAAGAGACGAATATACGCTAATTTTTCTTCAGGAGCTAGGCCAAGGCCTAGGTTGATATTCTGTGGTTTGGTATCAATTCCTAGATTTACTAATTCATAGTTCAAAGTTGAACTTTGCAGTTCTTTTGAATCGATCTTTCAAATCATAAAGGTCTTCTAACTTGACTACTGAGTTTGGTATAGGATTGTTAATGCTATCTTGCTACAATTGTCTGTCATGTTGGTCCTCATCAATTATTTGATTGGTGTAAGATCCTTCAGATGTGAGGAAACTCACGATATCAGGATCATCATTGAAAATCCTCCAATTGGTAATGTTATCAGGAATAGATGGTCTAAGGATTAATTCAATTGAAAATCTATTAGGGCTATAGTCTTCTGAAGGAATGAGCTTGGAAGCTACGTTAGCTAAGAGGTCTGCACTAGCATTCTGAAGTTTGGGAATTGATGAAATATTAAATGCTATAAAGTGTTCAGTCAGATCTTGAACTAAAGATTGGTAATGTTTTAAATGACCTGATAAACAATGTATAGTATTGCGCACCTATCTGATTACAATTTCATAATCTCTGAAAACTTGAAGATACTTGATGTCTAATCCGATTGCTTTGTATAATCCTTGGACTAAAGCCTCGTATTCTGCAGTATTATTGGTGCAATCAAATTCTAGTCTACAAGTTAGCATAGTTTTATTTCCCTTTGGACTGATTAACACGCATCCTGCTCCTGCTCCTTTGTTAGACTTAGAACCGTCAAAAAATAACTTCAAAAATAAAGATTTATTTACAGGACTATCTATAAAATTAATACAGTTAGAACTATCTGTTTGAGAGAATTTTTTTACTTGAGATAAAACAGAGTGTTCTAAGTAAGGTGAAGTATGAGCATTAAAATTTCCTAGGAAAGAATCTATTGAATAGTTGCCAATAATGTTATTGTTGTATGCTACCAGTTCATTCTCTCCTTCCAATTCCGTTACTATGTATTTCTGATGTCTTTCTCGCTCAACTTTTATTTGATTTGGTTTACCATTGTAAGGGAGCCACATGTGTGACCAGTTAGTTGCAAAGTATCCATGAAGTTTTTCTAACCAATCTCTGCTAAGAATTAAGCCATAAAATTACGGAATATCAGCAACTAAAATGTCGATAACTTGACATGCCTTTAGGTTAGATGACAGCCTTATGGTAACCTGATTTAATTCGTCGATCACTTCAACTTGCGATCGATCTAGCTGAACTATGCGCACAGCAGATTTTTTGTGGTTGAACATTCAACTTTGCACATATTGATTTTGGTAAATATTCGATGAAGCTCCAGAATCCGCTAAGCAATTATGCAAATTTTTATTGAAAATTTCATAAGTAAGGAGAAATGGGGGAGTGTGAGATCTCGACCTTCCTCCAATTAAAGCGATATTGTTTGGATCAACTTTATTAATCGCATTAGTTGGAGATCTTCCCATTTCATGGGAAGCTTGAGAGATTACAGTGGTAGGCAAAGGTGCAGCTGGTACAGCATGTAATTCTTTCAAAAGTATCTTTTGCTGGTGTTTTAACTTGCTCAATTCGTAAAAAGTGATGTTAGCCCTAGTCTTTTTCATGTCTTCTATGATATTATACTCCATTTCATCCGAAACGATCATCATTTTAGATGAAGTTGATGAATCTGTTTGGACTGGGCTGGTTTGAGTCGCTTTAGGTGTCTTTTTTTTGGCTACGACTTTATCCTTAGTCATTGAGCTTGTGCTCTTTGGCTTAGGGATAGATTGAGGAGGATCAAGTTGATTTCTACTTCGAGTACTAACCGGGGATGCCTCTTGATCCTCTTTATCTGGGAGGATGAAACCCCACATACCTTGTACCTCTACAACTTCTTCTTCATCAGTATGTTCTTCAGTAGCAATCTCCTCTTCTTCTTCTTCTGATTTAGCACTTGTGATAGCATTTGGGGGCTTTGAATCGGTCGAAGGGTTTCTTCTATAAGGCTTGTACGGATTTTTAGAAGAAGTTTCTGCCACTTGTTTCTTAATGTCAACCATCTCATTAGACATGGTTTTCAATACTTTTTGTAATCCTTCTAAATCGAACGGATATTTCGATTGTTTTTTCTTAGGGTCTTCCTTGAAAGTGACCTTCTTGGATTTTCGTTCTTCTATCGTGTTTTTCTTTTCTAATGCTATGATACGTTTCTCTACTACTATCGCTTCCTTCATATTGTCTGCTAAAGTTGTTTTGTTAACCCTATCAATGAAGATTGCTATGTTTGATGGTAGAGCAGAGATATACCATTCACTTTGCACTTCTTCGCTAGGCTTGGAAGCAGTGGGAATTTTATTTAACAGTTTATTAAAACGTGAATTAAAATCCTTGATAGGTTCCTTTGACTCAGCCCTAAGGTTAGACAGGTCATTGATCAGTGTCGTCGTAGACCTATCATCATCGAACTTAGTCAGCAATTGTTCTTGGAAGATATCCCAACTAGTGATAGAGCCAGACAGTAACGAGAAATACCATGATACGGCTGCTCCTTGTAGAGTATAAGGAAAAAGTCGGATGACAGCGTCTTCATTGGTAACTCCATTGAGATTTATGGATAACATAAAGTTATTTATATGTTCTTCTGCTAGCATGCCTACTTCAGGATTAAACTTAGGCAGCCATTTTTCAGGATGGGCCAGTATCTGACTCAAGGGCGTAGGCATTAAGACTACCCCTGGGTTATTCCATGGAGATTGGGCCATCGCTGAACTACTAACAGAGGAAAGTGCAAAAGATGATCCTCGCGGTTGGGAAGGTGAGGATATCACGACTCCAGATGATTGAGAAGGAGATGTGGAAGTACCAATGGACTGATGGACAATGATCTGAAGTGGAGGAGTGGATGGTTGACTTCGTGGTGGAGAGGTTGAGATGGATGACGATGATGAAAGAGTCTCGCTATTGGACCCTTTAGGTGATTTCCTTGCTCTCTTTCTTGTGGGTAGAGGTAACTCGGTTGGCTGAACACCAAACTTTTCGCTCTTTAATCTAGTAAGAGGATGAGCAGGGTTATATTGCGAAGTCACATTGCCTTGAGATTTATCAGATCTTTGAGGAGATATAGAAAATAGATGAAGTTTATGAATCAAAGATTCAACTTCAAGAGGTTCAATAGTAGATTGTTCTAAAATGTTAGGGTTTGTAGCAGCGGCTGTTGTTCTTTTGACTTCTGACTCTAGATTTAAAGATTCTAAATGCGATGGAGAAGTCGGGGGAGATGGTGAGGGTTATTTACTCTCAGAATGGTATTTAGATTTAGACTTACTTGCCATTCACAGTTCGAGGCCCTCCTTCTAGCGCCAAATATGTTGAAGCCCCGAAAATTGGGTCTACAACAAGGGGGATACCCACCCGGTCTGGACCTTGGCTAGCAACTCCTTTTTCATTTGGTATAGTGGGTCCAACTGGGGATATGGGACCAATTTCCCAATTTATGTGTGTGTGTGTGTTGAGAATTGATATTTCCTTTCTAAAAATTCCTAAGTGAAATGCTTTTATTCTAACTCTAATCTAATGATATGCAATTGTATTCTAATAAACGGAAGTATCTAATTCTACACTAACCCGGGATGTAATATTTTCGTTATGCGATCTAAAATGATTTCAAATAACAATTGGTAATAAAGATCATTCAACTGTTATGAGAAAAGAATTCAATAGAGATAAACCACTTCGTATAAAAAGTTAGACGAAACAGTTGCGAAAAACATATTGCATAATAAGCTACTCATACATTAAGCATAAATAAATATCTATCATCGTACAGAAGTGCCAAATGATAACTCAAGCATTCACGCATCAATATATAAACAACTAAGCATGAATATCACTTTAATGCAAAGGCAGAAATAGCTAAGAGATAGAAGTACCATTTATAACTAGTTCTACTCATGAGCTTCAAGCGATAATTATTTATCTCTTCTTAATCCAACATCCACTAAGAGTACAGAAGTGCAACATCAGTAGCAGATATTAAATGTAGATATCAATAAATCATGTTCCATTCATTCATCAAAACCTCCTCATAGGGTGCAAAAGTGCATGTTCTGAGGACAAGTTTTTGACAAATTTCAGGACCCTTTTCTAAATGCATGAGAAGGGTTTAAATACTACTAACTAAATCTAAAAATAACTTATTACAAAAATGTAGGATACGGTTTAAATGACCGTCCTTCTTTCAAGAAAAATTAATACTAACATTGAATCTAAAACTAAAACTAACAATTAACAATTTCTGTATCTGTTCCTTGAAATCGCAAGCGTTCAACATTTGCTTGAGAAGAGTCGGCTAGCCGACTTCAGACTTTAATTGTCCTACGAAAGCGGAATCAGCAAGAGCTGGCACCATCTTCTCGGCAGAATTGATGATGCATTTGAGAGTCATGCACTGGCTGTGTGGTTTTACTAAATACGCCCAGTAAGAATCACAATTCAACTTAGTTAATCTTTTGATTGATTCTGCCTTTTCTTGAGCCTTCTGTCTCCAGCCTGTTTACAATTGTTGAGCATATATACATACCATTTTGAAGATATTTCTAACAATTACCACTGGTTTTAGGATTCAAGTTTTACTTTTTCACCTCTAGCATTCTTTCCTACAAATTTCTGGGCTTACAGGTGACTGAGCAATTAGAGGCTTTCCTTTTCAAGAAGTTTTGCCCAGTGATCCCAGCTTCCCTGGGGTGATTTTTTGCCTCCTGCGCGCTTTTTGTTAGCGGATATAAATCTTAAATTTTGTGAAAACAATGATTCTGTAAGTTCTTGACCCTGAGTCTTAAATCATCTGTTTTTTATGTCAGCGTTGTCCAGTACCCATTTAACCATGTCTGTGTAGGGGAGAATCTTGGGCCTCGCCGCTATCCGGTGCATGAACGAGCAATCTAGCTCTATAATAGATGCCTCAGAAGACCCATGTGAGCCCGCAGTAGCTGTAACCTCCATTATTTTGGGATTCTCTTCCTCTAGTAGACTATACATGCCTTCCCAAGTAGTAATACCAGCGTCTTTGTTACAGGCAGTGTCTGTATACAAGAGCATCATTTCTTAGTCTTCAGAACTCGGAGCCTTGCCTTTCTTTCCCATATTATCCTGAATACTGCTTTGTATAATTCTTTGCTCTTCGTTCCTACAATTTACAAGTGAGGTGAGAGTAATGATAAGGAAAAGGTGACGGGAAAGCTTTAAATGCCGAAGACATATAAAATATACCACCTTATGTGAAATGGCTCTTCGATAAGCACAAAACCATATTTCATTAACAGTTGGCAACTAACTCATTAATTAGCATTAAAGCACATAACCAGGTCTCGGTTTATGGAAAAAGCTTTCTCGAATAATGAGCCCGAAAGATCCGTGATGAAGCGATTTTGCAATTTGCTTCGCAATATCGTAGATCGTTGTGTCGCAATATCGCTATATCGCTTTACTTCTCTATCGCAATATCTCAATCTCGCTGGAGCGCGGCATATGAAAATCATCTGTTAATGTGTTTTCTGTGAAATGCGATTTGCGATATGTGCCATCGCATATCGGCGGTTTGAGGTTTTTCAGCGTAAGTGGTATTTGAGGCATGCGATGTGATATATGTTTTTTAATATGTAATCTCGCATCGCAATCTCGCAATCTTAGAATTCGGCTTGTAAGGAGGTATCCATTATCCTTTTTGCGATGTGATATTTCTTAAGGAGTGATTTTATCTTACCTTATCATAAAACTTAGGCTTTTTTTAGGTTTTTCAAGGGTATTCTCCTAAGTTTATGATGGTAAGTTTTATTCAAAAGGAAATACAAGCACTAATTGATTTTTTTTTTTTAAATATTAAGGGACCCCACTTATTTAGTATTAATAATAACACTAGATAAGAAGGGGGGTTGTTTCTGGCCACAACACGTCCAAAAGGTCCATCATGGCATGCTGAGAGGATGTTAAAGACCTCCTTTTCCCTCACACATATCTTGAGGATCTGATCTGGCCCCAACATGAAAATATTTCCCCCAATCCAAGTGAATGGGGCACTTTTCCTAACAATCTTACTTTTCTCCGTGGAGGATAAATTAAGAGGGAACCTCCCCACAACCAAGTAGTTGGCCATATCAGCAAACCAAGGAAAGAGCACCGAGATGGCAAAGAGTTGTTCATCTGGGAGCTAATCATCTACTATTTCTTCCTTTTCTACAGGCAAGGTTAGTCTTGACAAGAAATCTGCAACCACATTCTCTTTTCCTAGTTTGTCAATAATAGTCAAATCAAATTGTTACAATAATAACAACCATCTAATTATCCTAGCATTAACATCAAGTTTATTCACTAAATAATTAACGGTTGCATGATCAACATGGAAAAAAGTTTGATAACTAGTGATGTAATGCCTAAACTTGTTCAAAGAGTGTACCACAACCAAAGGTTCCTTTTCATTGACTGTATAATCTAGCTCAGCTTTAGAAAGGTTCTTACTGATGAAATAGATGGCATAAGGCAATTTGTCTTTCACTTGTCCTAAGGCTGCCCCTACAGCTTTATCTAATGCATTTGTGTGTATATGGAAAGGAAATGCCCAGTTGGGACCTCTAAGGATGGGTGTAGTGGTCAACTTTTCTTTTAGCACTTCGAAGGCATCTCATTAGAGGAAATTTCAGTCTAACAGTGCCCATGAAATTTTCATGTAATTTCCATGTCATAATGTGTAAATCAATAAAAATAGTTTAAATTTAAAAAGAGGTACATGTCCTAAATAATTTTAACTTGTTTAATTTGGGTATCTATGAAATATTTTATTATTAATTTGGGTATTCGTGAAATATTTTATTATTAATTTGAGTATTCGTGAAATATTTTATTAATGTTATTTACCTATCTTGCCCATATGAATTAGAATATCGAAAATTATTAATGCAATATAAATCTTAATATTAGTGAAAAAATATAAGTTAAAAAGTGGGCCCATTTGACATTAATAGTCATGCCCTAAAAAAAACCAAAAAAAAAGTCAAATAAAATATATATAAACAGTTAAATATAAAATAGTTAAATAGTTTCTTTATGTGATTTTTACTGAAAGATCTCTCAATCATGAAAAAGTAGTTAAATATAAATATAAAATAGTTAAAAATAAAATGTAGTTATAGTTAAATATAAAATAGTTAAAAACATATCTAGAAGCCACTAAATCACTGGATGCAAACAAAAAAATATAAAATATATTAGTTAAATTATTATTTTTAAATATAAAATAATCAAAAAATATATTTCAAAAAGGACAAATCAGCGGATTCTCGGCCAAAAATTTAGAATAAATAGTTAAATATAATTAAATATATTAGCATTTGCACCAGATGTTGCAAAGGAAACGTCGTAAGGCATAAATTGAGAAACAACCTTGACATGTAAATGGTCATTTAAAATAAGAATTAATAAAGAAAATTGCATGCAAACTTCAAAATTTACATTATCTGAAGTTTGGAGATAGTATAATGCTTGTAACAAATATTGGCTCTTATCTTCTAAGATGTTTTGAAGTTTCAATAAAAAAAAAATAACAAATAGTAGATTATAATGGATTTTTTTAAGTTTCAATAAAAAATTACAAATAGTAGATTTAATGGATGAGGTAAATAAAGAAAAATAACATCGTGAAAAACATGATGGTGGTATTTCCACATTTGAAATTGCATCACAACTTTATAAATGATTCTTTATAGATAGATTGGACACTTGCATCTATATACCATGAGTTCCTGTGAGCATTGTGTATATGGTAAGTTCTAGGAAGAGTAGTCCATTAAAATTGACTAATACATGCCAATCAATACTCATAATACATAATATTCATAAAATAAAGTAAAATAAATAAAAATAATAAAAATAATAAATAATAAAACAAAACAAAACAAAAAAAACATATATTCCTCTATTATGTAATTGATTTACTATGTGGTTTTGAGTAACGTTGTTGAAAAATATAATCATTAAATTAAAGGATATATTCATCTATTATGTATATTTATATACTATGTGATTTTTGGAAAATACAATCATTAAAATTTCTATTATGTCCATTTAGATTAAGTCAAATCCAACACCAATATTATATGGAAAAACCATGTATTCACTCAAAAATGTTGTGCCCAAAACTAAAAGATGATTAACATTTACCATTATCTACTATTTCCATTTCTTTCTTTAAAAATGCAAGCAACATAATTAATTTTTTCAAATTTTTAGGTTAATATCAACTCTACATAGGGATGCAGTGGCGCTCGCCATGGGATTGAAACTCAAAACCTTTCGTTTGACTTCTCGTAATTTTTTATTTGAGCTTTAACGAGAACAACAATTCAAAGTGTTTGACAATTTGAATATGATTATTCATTAATTTCTCTTGTATATGGAGATGTAACATGAAACAACATTGAGGGGATTGGAAATCAGAGCCTTCTCAACAATTCAAAGTGTTTGGCAATTTGAATATGATTGAAGTTAATTAGGGTTTGAGATTCATTAATTCAGCGTTGGGCAATTGGAATATGATTGAAGTTCATAAGGTTTCGAGACTCATTAATTTTTCGTGTATATGGAGATGTAACATTGTGTGGAGTATTAAAGAAGGTATGTTTTTGTTGATTATTTTGGCATCTTTTCATTAAAACTCACAGCCCCTTTGCATCATGAACTACATAGATAATAAGAAATTATGACAAAATCTGTAAGATTAATATGCAATATGAAAACACGGATAATTTCCATTTCTTATGCAGGAAAAGGGAAAAACAAAAGACTGTCGTTCCAAAGAAAAAGACAGGGCCAAGTTAACTGTTGTCCCTTTGGCTGGGAACCACATGCAGACAAGGCGATCCAAATTAAAGCATATAAGTCAGGGAAAGGAAATGGAGATATTGACTCAGCGCAAGAAAGTAAATGGATAACTGAGAGTTAATAGTTTGGCGAATCCCTCAGGATCCTTTGATCCTGAGGGATCGCTGCTTTAACGATTTTTGCATCCTTGACATCTCTGCCTTAGCCGTTATAAAAAGGGGCAGCACCGCTAGCCCGAGAGGACAGACTGTCATTTTTCTATGTAACTTTTCTTAAAGTCAAGACTTTGATCATCGACTCTCATTGAGAAGTGATCCGCTGTAATTCTGTTTTAATGCATTAATACAAGCCTGGTTGTTGTTTCATCTTTGATCCTGGAATAATCTCAAGTGGTGTGTCCCTGGAGGCTAAGGGCCCGGCCCTGGTGGAACACTTGCTCCTATACTATTACTTTTGGTTTGTGTGTGGTTTTACTTATCAGCTTTGTCCGGTAATCTGATATTTTACATCACAACTCTGTTACATTTGATTTATGTTAGACTGAGTAATACCATTCTCTGAGACAGAAACATTATATCAACTCTGCAACGCATTGTTGTTCCTTTAATTGTTGATACGATATTGTTGGTCTTTACAGAATACTGTTGTTGTTCAACTACAGAGTAACTGTGTTGTAACATCCATATCGATGTATTCATATATGGTTTACATTTGATTACGATTGTGATTCAACTGATATTGTTGTTCCATTCTGAATTACAATTGTTATTCCTGATAACTAAGATCGATATTGGTGGTATCGAAATCAGATTACTACTTTTCTTAGAGCGTGCTATGTGTGTTATTTATCTTGGTTTATCGTGCACTTATATTCCACTCGGAGTACTATTTTATATTTCATTGCTAATCAGTTGTTGTTCTATTTCCATGTGTCGTCCGATTTATCCTTAGAATAAAGATTGCTACCTGATTCCTATAGGATACGATTGTTGCACTTATTTATGACGATTAAGGTGTTCATGAGAATTGGTTGTTGTTATATTTTCTAGTTGTTGTTCTATTTTCTAGTTGTTGTTACATTTCCTAGTTGTTGTTCTATTTCTTTATTATTTGCGCTATCACTGCTTTGGTGTGCAGAACGATCTAGATCTGTAGTGGCCGTTGACATTTGTTATCTAGTCCCCAGATTGATTATCTGTCTTTGATTGTCTTCAATTACATCAGTTTACAGAGCGATGAGTTATTGTTACTGGACCATTGACTGATAAATTGCCTAGTTTCTTGAATGCATGATTTCAACTTTAAGGTGCTTTGCTTTAATTAGACCTTGTTTTGAGCATCCGTTTGCTCTTGTATTTTGAACACTATACTACTAGCATTACTCTGCCAAATGACAGCCTCAGACTGAGACACTCTTTGAATTAACAAAACGTTTCTGGATTGACAAACTAATGTGAGGTAATTAGAGGTGAAAAAGACCCTTTTTACGACTCGACATTTTGGCGTCATTGCCAGGGAAAGAGTGTAGCCATTTGTCTCTTTTTAGAGTAGTGTAAGAGTCTGCTAGGGAAGATTTGGGTTTTAAAAACGGAAGGTAAGAACCTACGTGTGGAGTATGTAATAGCCCTGCTCCCCTGCCCACTTTCCTACAGATCTGTTTCTGTTTTTTTTGGGTAGAACTTAGCAGTTGATTTGTGTGCATGACTAAGCAGAAAAAGCTAGAAAAGAATCCTAAACTTCTACCCAAGCCTGACAAAGTTAAGGGGCAGGCGACCCTTGGCTAATCGACCTTTATAGACGAAATCATTAAGAAAGCAGAATCTCAGCCTTCAGTAGGACCTAGAAAAGTTGCTTCTAGACAGCCTACTAGTTCTCGTCAGGACACAAGATCACCATCTGTAGCCTTTGTTGAGGTGCATAGTCAAACCGAAGAGCAAGATTTTCAAGAAATTGAAAATTCTAGTCCAGAACCATTGCAAGAAGGGAATTTTAGCAACCTCTGTGAAGGAAGAGGCGAGAAAGGAGAAACTGAAGAACCAAGTTCTCCTCTTGGGGTAGTTCAGCCATTAAGCGGTCCAGATAAGGGAAGTGTTGTAAAAATAATTTATAGTGAAGCTGGAGAACCTGGATCTCCTCAGACATTAGGCACTTCCATTATCCTAGATAAAGGAAGCGTTGTCAAGGCCATTCCTGTTAAAGCCATCTCCCCTCGACAACCTAGGAATACCCTCCTAGATATCCCAGAAGGTTATTGGCATATACTTGACCAAATGGCCCAAAACCAGCCAAACACCCAAACCTCTACACTGCAATACCCCATTGTGGATATTGTAGCTAATGCACCTATGAAAGCAATTCCTCTTCAGCATATCCCTACATTCCACGGTCTTACATCAGAAGATCCGGATGCATTCCTGTTTGAATTTGACGTGATGTGTAGAGGATATGACTATACCACCGATCCCCAGAAACTGAAACTATTTCCCTCTACATTAAAAGGGGTTGCTTTAAGATGGTTTATGGGATTAGGTGGCAGTGTTATAAATAACTGGGATCAAATGAAAGAGTCTTTTCTAAAAACATATCAGGACTATTGCAGGTCTAGAGAATTAAAAGACGAAATATTCCAGATGGTAGCTAGACCAAATGAAACATTAGAGGAGTATGTGAAACGTTTCCAGTATAATCTTCAAAGATCTCCATATGCATCATTACCCTTCCCTGATAATGTGTTAAAAATAGCATTAATTAGGGGAATGAAGGAATAATGGATTGAAACATTAAACATTATGGGAAAAGGATATATTTATCAGGAAAATTTTGCTGACATTATTGATTTATGCATCAAGAGCTCGAGAGGCAGCACAAGACTAAAACCGACAGAACATGATCGGTTTGAAAGAGATAATAGAATTTCGGCAGAAGGAGTAACGCGTGCAGAAATTGGAAATTTATTAGAAAATTTCAAAATTGATATATTAGGGACACTGGCAACACAATTTGATATTATGCAGGCCAAACAAAAGCAAGTGGAGGCAGAACAGAATTTGGCAATCTTCTACCCCCGATGCAAGAAGAAACACAACCATAAGGAGTTCCATTAGATGCAATCCAAGTTTGCGCCATTTGTACGAAATATCATTCTACGGAAAGATGTCCCTCACTTCCCAGATTGAAGGTAGTATATAAGGAAGCGGAAGAAGAGCCAGAGTCGGTGTATCTACTCAATCAGCGTCGTCAATGGCAGGCACGATAATCAGGTATGTTTTCAAATCCGGCTTCTTCTTTTCAGCCTCCACAATATCATGCTCAACAATATAATACAATGTGGCAAAATCAACCTCCATTCCCGAATTGGTCACAACAGTCATTCCCTTCATCATCTCCATGGCCGAATCAACCAAGCCAACCCAATTGGCCAAATTTTCCCTATACCCCACCATATTGGCAAAATAATGTATATCCAGCACAATGGACCCCTTCTACTTCACAGGGTCAAGCCTGGCAGACAAACTGGCAAAGACCGATGAATCAGCCAGCCAGAACCATCCCACTCCCTCAACCTACACTGCCAGCCTTACAACAAAAGCCCCAGCCTAACTTATGACTGCAACTCTCATCCCAACCCAACCCTAATCCGAATAATAGACCGGTCCAATCTATCCAAATAATTGAAACACCAGAAATAGGGACTGATCTAAGGGAGTGTAATGACCTTCAGTTAAGATCGGGACGTATCATCCAAACAGAGGGAGATAAAAGATTTCAAAGTAAAAATTAGTTACCTATAGAACAACCTTCATAAGAAGAGGATGTGACTAGACAACAAATCCATAATCAAGCAACCACATCGTCTACCCCATTCCCAGAACGATTAATCATACCTCGACCCATACAATATCCTGATTTTGACATTCTGGGAGAACTGAAAAATCTGTACATAAAAATTCCACTCCTCCAAGCCATTCAATACATCTTTATATATGCAAAGACTATCAAAGAATTATGTATAAAGAAACCAAGGAGGAATATAGCAAATAATCCAAGAGTCCAAGTAGTTGGCACTCTATCTGACCTATTTTCAGGGAAAGAAACACCCGTTAAATACGAAGACCCAGGAAACCCAATAGTAACCATACAAATTTATGGTCAAACCTTCTCAAATGCCTTAGTTGATCTAGGAGCTGCAATCAATATCTTAACAACTACTTCTTGCCAAAAACTAGGCATTACATTAGTAGAACCCACCTCTACTTTATTAGAATTGGCTGACCGATCTGTGGTTAGGCCAGAGGGCACACTACATGATGTCATGGTATCTGTTGACTCCTGGGAGTATCCAGCCGACTTTATGATAATAAACCCTAAAAACCGACTTGATGGACATCCATTGATTTTAGGCAGACCTTGGCTTGCAACTGTCGATGCTTACATTGGTTTCCGACAAGGCAATATGACCATAAATAGAGGGGCAAATATCAAGAACTTAGCTTTATACCCTCCAGCACAGCCAAGTGTCACAATAATAAAAACTAACAAGCATCTTGTATCATACCTTACTGAAAATATTAGATCTCCATTAACTATAAAAGAGGCACTTGATTTCAGAGACCAAACAGAAGATGATGCCATTAACAATTTTATTAGCCAAGCTAAAACTAGATCCCATATACAATGTCACATGATAGAAGTAGCATTTGATAATGAATTAGAAGAAGATCCTCTTAAAGATATACACGAGCAAACAATACCCACTACTTATGTTTCAAATAGCAAAATTGTAGAAATTGAGTCAGGAAAGACTTTAAACATTAATGCCAACCTGACTTCTGAACAAGAAGAAAAGCTCATCCAACTATTGAGGAAATACAAAGAAGCATTTGCATGGGACTACCCTGATATGAAAGGAATTGATCCCCAATTATATACACACCACATTTACATAGAAAAATACGTGAAACATGTTCGCCAGCCTCAAAGGATACTTAATCCTCATCTAAAAGATGTGGTAAAAGCTGAACTTCAAAAAATTTTAGATGTCAACTTCATCTACCCTATCTCCGATAGTAAATGGGTCTTTGCACTTGTGGTGGTACCAAAGAAAAATGGAAAGTGGAGGATTTGTGTAGATTACAGAGAGCTAAATAAAGCAACACAAAAAGACCACTTTCCCCTTCCATTCATTGACCAAGTATTAGACACTTTGGCAGGAAAGAAATTCATTTCTTTCTTATATGGCTTCAGTGGATAAAATCATATTCAGATTGCCCCTGAAGACCAAGACAAAACCACTTTTACTTGTCCTTGGGGAACATTCACCTATAGAGTTCTACCTTTTGGCTTATGCAATGCTCCTACCAAATTTCAAAGAGCTATCCTCATCATCTTTGCAGATTTAATAAATGAAGGACTTGAAGTATATATGGATGACTTTACACCATACGGAGATGATTTTGACCCAGCATTGGACACACTGGAAAAAGTCCTACAGCACTGCATTGCTACTAGGCTCTGTTTCAGCCATGAGAAATGTTATATGATGATGACTTAAGGACTTATCCTAGGCCATTATATCTCGGCAACTGGCATACAGGTAGACCCAACTAAAATTCAAATAATTTTGCTAATTCCTACTCCTACCGCTCAAACATAGGTACGCAGTTTTCTTGGATTTTTTGGTTATTATAGAAGGTTTATAGAACATTTTTCACATATTGTTGCTCCTCTATATGCACTGACAGGTAATGTTGACTTTCTTTGGACAGAAAAATGTGAACGTGCTTTCCAGGATCTGAATAAGCTTGTGTCCACATCCCTAGTCCTTCGAGGACCAAATTGAGACTTGCCATTTCAAATTTCATCAGATGCCTCAAATACAACTATTGGAGCAGTCCTTGGGCAAGAAGAAGATAAAAAACCATATGCAATTTATTATATTAGCAAAAATTTATCCTCTGCTGAATTGAACTATACTGTTACTGAAAAAGAATTTCTAGCTATAATACATTTTGTCAATAAGTTCAGGCATTACATTACTGGATATCCTATTATCTTGTATAAAGATCACTCTGCCATAAAATATTTAGCAAAACAAACCAATCACAAATGGCAGAATAACAAGATGGCTGATTTTATTGCAAGAATTTGACATTACAATCAAGGACCGACCTGGAAAAGAAAATACCGTAGCTGACTTTCTTTCGCGAATGCCAAAACCAGTGGACACAGCAGCAGTTGAAGATCAATTTCCAGATGAGAATTTGTTTGTTGTCACTGTTAAAACACCCTGGTATGCTGATGTTGCGAATTACTTAGCAGTAGGTAAATTACCAAAACATCTAACCCCCAATGAACGAAAACAGATTGTCCAGCGAAGTGGTTGATTTTCTTGGATTGGGGGCTACCTGTTCCATACAGGGGAAGATATGCACATCAGGAGATGCATCCGCGAGGATGAAATTTTTGATATTATAAAAGCCTGTCATGATGGACCATGTGGCGGACATTTTGTCGATCGCAGAACTGGGCATAAGGTCCTGCAAATAGGATATTATTGGCCCACAATCTTCAACGATGCAAAGAAGTTCGTCCAAGCCTGTGACAGTTGCCAAAGAGCGGGACGCCCTGGTCAGTCTGATGAAATGCCCCTGAACCCACAACTAGTCATTGAACCAGTCGAGCGATGGGCCCTCGATTTCATTGGACCAATTAACCCATCCTCGAACTAGAAAACATATATTTTGGTGGCAACAGAATATGTCACCAAATGGGTTGAAGCAGAGGCATTGCCGAGAGCTACATAGGATTCTGTTATACAGTTCATGTTCCATATATTTGTGCGCTATGGCCTTCCAAGAGATATAATTACAGACAGTGGACCACAGTTTGCTGGTAACAAGATTGCTGCAACACTCAAAAATTATCATATCCAGCACAATTACCTCTCCATACCACCCACAGGCAAATGGTCAGGTGGAAAGCAACAATAAAATAATAAAGGCAATCTTAACAAAAACCATTGCATCTCATAGACGTGATTGGGCTGCAAGACTACCAGAAGCCTTGTGGGCTTACAGAAAGACAAGGAGAAGCACTACTGGCTATTCATCATACCAATTGGTGTTTGGAAAGGAACCCATCTCTCCTATAGAATTAGAAATCCAAACACTACGAATAGCACAAGAAGTCGGATTAGATCTAAACGAGGCACAGATTAATAGATTACAGCAGATCAATGAGCTAGATGAAATTAGGCTCTCTGCCCTCCAAAACACTGCATTAATCCAATAGTAGTGAGCTAAATGGCATGATGCTCTCATTAAAAATAAAGTCTTCCGCGAAGGAGACTGGGCACTTTTGTACGATTCCAGGTTTCAAGATTTTCCCGGGAAATTCCAGACTCGTTGGTTGGGGCCATATGAAATCCATAAGGTACATGATAATGGCACCCTTACTCTAACCACCATTGATGGATCTAGATATTCCTTCAAGGAAAACAGCCACCGAGTTCGACTATATCGTAAACCACTTACTCAAGAATCCTTTTATCAACAACTACGCAAAGACTCTGACATGCAAATTTTGGAGGAGGAGGAGAAATCTTCCTCACCTGTAATTCATTAAGTGATTCCCCTGTTTTTACACTTTGCACATAATTTCCTTGTTTTGTACATATTTGTGTATTAGCACTTTGCTGTTCCTTTTCTAAGTAGCAACAATTCTATCGTTTCTACTGTTCCTTTTTCAAGAGAAATGACATTGTCATTTTTACTGTTCCTTTTCAGAACGAACAGCATTCGTGTGCGCTATGGTTGTTCCTGATGTTCCTTTCCCAAAGGGACAGCATTTTCGTTCTGTCGTTCCTTCTCCAAAGGAACAACACCTTTTAGGCCAGCCGTTCATTTTTCCATTCCTTTTTCACTTTCATTCTGTTGTTCCTTTTCCAAAGGAACGACATTTGTGTTTTATGTTGTTCCTTTTCCAAAGGAACAACACTTTTGATTTTTGTTGTTCCTTTTCCAAATGAACGACATTTGTGTTTTCTGTTGTTCCTTTTCCAAAGGAACGACATTTGTGTTTTCTGCTGTTCCTTTTCCAAAGGAACAACACTTTTGATTTTTGTTGTTCCTTTTCCAAAGGAACAGCACTTTCGGTTCTTGTTGTTCCTTTTCCAAAGGAACAACACTTGCATTTTTTGATGTTCCTTTTTTAAAGGAACGCCACTTGTATTCTTTTGCTCTTCCATTTTGAAATAACAACATCCTCATATTCCTTTTACTTATCCTTGTTCCCCTTGTTGTTCCAATTTAAGGATGCATGTTGTTCATGTTGTTTCAAGTCTTTTGGAACATAGCTATGCACTTATGCAATAGATACAAAACGACAACATACTGAAATCAGTCAATTATATAAAATCGCTATTTTTACAAGAAATTGCTCTGAATTGGTAAGAGGAAAGAGGGAAGGACACACTTATCCATTACTTTTACTGTCATTATTCTACTAATACTGATATGGTTGGTTTTCTTTATCATGTTGGTTCCTCTTAAGTTCTCATAATCTTCTTTGATTATTATTCAGGAATAAGAACAAAGGGTCTATATGTTTCTATTGAGATGTTAAGACTTCTTCCACCATTCCTACTCTTAAGGAGTGTTGAACCACCCTTTGTGTATAAATGGGAAAGTACTTTATGAAAGAAAAAAAAGAAAAAAATAAAGAAAAATGATGTTTTTATGACTTGTTTATATAATTTGTCAAATGCAGAATAGGGGGTCTCATCAAGAGCCAACATACCATGTTCATAAGGAAGAAAGTGAAGTGGCATTCCCACTATGGCCACCACACAAGGGATATGGTCCAAAAGGTACATCAAAAAAATAAAGAGCCCTTGGAACAGGAGGTCTCATCATGAGTCGGCCTGCCCACCTTTCACTCCTTCCTAGTGAATGGCATTATGGCTAACTGGTCACCAAGCCAGCATAATGGCCTACATTTTGACATTGCACATCACTTCCTAAGCATACACAAAGGATCATGGTTCCATGGGTGAAACAAACAACTCTGCCAAGGTTATGGACACCTGTCGGCAACAGAGCTCTGTTAATGGTATTGAAGTCACATTACTTATACACCAATAGGTAATCATTAACACTCTTTTGTTTCTTATAACTTTGTAATAAGTCACATAAGATTATGTATATTATTTCCCAAACCATTAAACGCATGTAAATCTATTATTACCAATCATGACAGAAAAGTTGACAATGACCACATTATACTCTGTGTGCACGACAGTTGTCCTATCCTCCCAGCCTCACATCATATCACAGCAGTCCCTTACTTGTTAAGCGATCCAACTATACACCTCGATTTCGGTAACCTGCTACTTTTGTAAACATGGCATGTTGCCATACATTGTTCCTTTATGACTCTGTCCCAGGACATATCAGCACGTCGTTCCCTTGTTTGACGGCCGAGGATGGCCTATCACATTGTGGGGGGGAAGGTTAACCTCATCATTCGTTGGTATACGTGTCAGATTACTATTCGGGAAATCATGTACTTGGGAATAGCAGGGCTCAGCGGTATATTATTTTTTAATTTGCATGGCTTGCTGTTCCTAAGCCATTTCCATAGTATGCTCTGCGGCAATTAGTAAGTGACTCAGGATTGAGTGAGTCCTGTTGTTTTGTTAGTTTCTCTGCGTTCCAACAGTTTGAACGACCTGCTGTTCCATTGTCATACTTTGAGATTTTACAGTGAAACCAAAAGCATGGGAGGAATATCAATTCGGAGAGAACCGCAGGTATTGACAGTCTCCGATGCTGCACGGGAAATCCTAGCAAGAGCAAGTTGGTTAACTTATCTCAATCGTTTAAGGAATCCAACGAGACCATAGCAATAGAATTCTTGCAAAACTTATAAGAAGGTCACTCCACAGTATGGGGGAGACACATAGCAGTCACTGATGACATAACTGCAGAAGTCTCGGGACTGCCAGCCACTGGACCTGTGTGGACGTTAAAGAAGGAGAGACTGCAAAAGATCATAAAAACCTTCCAGGATGAAGGCCAGAACCTGACAGTTAGAGGAAAGGGGATCTACCAGCAACATTAGGAGAGTCGTGGGCAGAATTGGCAAAGACCATTCAGAGCTACATCACCTCTGAAGGCAGGAAAGACGTGGTAAGACCATGACACCTTAAACTTTTAGCCGTATTAAAGTAGAAATGCTTTGTAAACTTACCTGCATTTTTAAATTCATTACTTCATGATGTTTCCCAAAGCATGAAAAAGACACAGCATGTAGAATCAATCGTAAGTCACCATGGGCTGATACGGTTAATAGTTAGCCATAGCCTCGCCCAACAGCAAAGTAGCTAGGAAGAGCTAATTTCCATGATAGATGGGGGATTGATTACGCCATCCCCAAAACGTAAGCATGCCACCAGGACACCGAATCGCCCATTGAAATGAAGGAAATCAGTCCGATTAGCACGGATTAAGGGGAGGCTGGAAAATTCCCAAGGGGATACCAGCCAACCAGTAGAGATAGACGATTCAGGGGATGAGCAACCCTCGCAATTAGAAGGAGAAGAAAATGAGAAAGGAATGAAAGGAAATGAGGAAGGAGAAATGGAGGAAGAAATCGAGCAACCTGAGTAGAGGGAGGAAGAAACAGAGCGGCGTGAAGACATCCCATTGCAAGAAGACGAATTGGCCAATATGGGCGAATATGCCCAACCTCTTAGTCCCCCAGACCTCCATGTTGAAGAAGAACCAAAAGAACACTCTGCTCAGGATAAAAATGCACCCGAAGAATTACATGATGAGGAGGTATAAAAAGAGAGTCATCCTATTCATGATGAAAGTATGACAGGAGAGAAAAGTGGTACAGAGGAGGAACAATCGGTTCCTAGCCAGACTACACTGGAAGAGATTCAGGAAGAAGAGGAGGTGGAAAAAGAAGTCACCCAAGAAATAATAGAACCGGCTAGGGTTCTTACCCCTGAGCAACCCGAGTAGACCAACGAAGGAGCACCCCAAGGAGAAAACTAGAGAATTGATCGAGATAACAGTCCAGGCCCGAGTAAACAAACAATTGTTCCTTCTAAGGAAGTAGAAGAAATTAAGAGACTACGGAAAGAACAACAAAAATTATTGAATGTGATAGTTCGACTTCAACAACAGATCAAGATTTTGAAAATGAGGAAGAGGGTAAAAAGGACTTCAGGGAGGAGACATACAACCACTCCGGTAAGACCCCTCAAGAAAAATGTTCAAAGGATTCGAGTTCACCCTACTGTTCAAAACCCTGTTGAAGAGCACCCTGTTGTTCCAAACCCTATCGAGAAGTAGTCTGTTGTTCCAAACTTTGCGGAGGAGCAGTCTGCCGTTCAAAATCTTGTTGAAGAGAAGTTTTCCATTCAAAACCTTATTGAGGAGCAGTCTGTTGTTCAAAATCAAAAGGAACAGCACTCAACTGTTACCCATGTTGAAGTACAAATAGATGATATATCGGCCTGCAACAAAGAAATGCAGACAGAGGCACAACCCTCTGAAGAAATGCGAACCACAAACACGAGACGATGCAATAAGAAGATTCAAGTGAACCTTCCACTCACCACTACTATGTGGGACAGTGATCCGAGGATAGTAACCCTATGAGAGGGTTTGATGCAAGCTCAGCAAGCAGTAGAACAACTCGCAGAACAAACGGTTCCTCGAGAAAGGTATGAAGAATTACAACAACAGCGAAGGAATGTCAATCTATCTGAAATCCAAGCCTTTGAAGGATGGCGGAAGGAAGAAGAAAAAATCGCAAAGGTAACTTGTAGGTTAGATATAGTTATCAATCAGATGGATACCTTCTGCTCTTTGTACACTAACTTCCTAGCATGTAGAGCCCCTACTAAGAATTATGCCTTTTTTTTAATGGAACGATATTTGCAATTGAAAATAAAGGTTGTCAGAGCAGGCGCCCCTATACAAATCAATACCGTTGATGATTTTATAAATTGTTGTAAGCACTATGGGGTAGAGGTTCAAAGATTACTGTGTGAATTCTATTTACATAACCTTGTGTTAGACTAGGAGAAAGAGAAGAACCCCGGCCCTTTTGTTGGGGATATCCAATTGCAGGCATTTATTTCATTTGGGGTTAATCAAATCAAATGGCTTAAAGCCTATAATGCTTTCCAAAGACAAGAAAACAGATTGGACTTATGGGTAAGAGTTGAGCCTAGGAATCCAGTGCAGTTGTAAAGGGAACATAGGAACCTCATGGGGACTCCAGGCGTGATTGAAGCATTAGGACCCATTCATACAACAATCAATCAGAAGGGAATATAATACTTTCTCACTATTAAAGACCTTGCCATTGATGCGGCTAAATTTCGATATCAGATCTCTAATCTGAATATCCAACTCAGGGAACCATTTAATTATGAAAATTTTAAGTTAGTCGCCGACCGCTTGCACCTCTATGGCGAATTTATCTTGAGAGCAAGGCCATCTTGGTTAGGATATAGATTCTGGAGTCCAATTATTTGGCACCCTGCACCTGGATACCAAGCCCTGTATGAGATGCATGAGGGTCAGACAGGCCATTTTTTTGAACACCTAGTTAGGCATCATGGTAATAGACCACCACATGAGATCCCATCTCTAGCCTACTCTCTCACTGCCTTACATGTCAACTACAATGTTTTCATGAGGGCATGAAAAAGGGTAAGCAGGGGGGTTTGTGGAGTATTAAAGAAGGTATGTTTTGTTGATTATTTTAGCATCTTTTCATTAAAACTCACAGCCCCTTTGCATCATGAACTAGGTAGATAATAAGAAATTATGACAAAATCTGTAAGATTAATATGCAATACGAAAACACTGATAATTTCCATTTCTTATGCAAGAAAAGGGAAAAACGAAAGATTGCCGTTCCAAAGAAAAAGACAGGGCCAAGTTAACTGTTGTCCCTTTGGCAGGGAACCACATGCAAACAGGGCGATCCAAATTAAAGCATATAAGCCAGGGAAAGGAAATGGAGATATCAACTCGACGTAAGAAAGTAAATGGATAACTAAGAGTTAACAGTTTGGCGAATCCCTCAGGATCCTTTGATCTTGAGGGATCACTGCTTTAACTATTTTTGCATCCTTGACATCTCCGCCTTAGCCGTTATAAAAAGGGGCAGCACCGCTAGCCCAAGAGGACAGACTGTCATTTTTCTGTGTAACTTTTCTTGAAGTCAAGACTTTGATCATTGACTCTCGTTGAGAAGTGATCCGCTGTAATTCTGTTTTAATGCATTAATACAAACCTGGTTATTGTTTCATCTTTGATCCTGGAATAATCTCAAGTGGTGTGTCCATGGAGGCTAAGAGCCCAGCCTTGGTGGAACACTTGCTCCTGTATTATTAATTTTGGTTTTTGCATGGTTTTACTTATCAGCTTTGTCCGGTAATCTGATATGTTCTGTTATTTTACATCACAACTTTGTTACATTTGATTTATGTTAGACTGAGTAATATCATTCTCTGAGACAGAAACATTATATCAACTCTGCAACACATTGTTGTTCCTTTAATTGGTGATACGATATTGCTAGTCTTTACATAATATTGTTGTTGTTCAACTACAAAGTAATTGTGCTATAACATCCATATTGTTGTATTCATCTATGGTTTACATTTGATTACGATTGCGATTCAACTGATATTGTTGTTCCATTATGAATTACAATTGTTATTCCTGATAACTAAGATCGATATTGGTGGTATCGAAATCAGATTACTACTTTTCTTAGAGCATGATATGTGTGTTATTTATCTTGGTTTATCGTGCACTTATATTCCACTCGGAGTACTGTTCTATATTTCATTGCTAATCAGTTGTTATTCTATTTCCGTGTGTTGTCCAATTTATCCTTAGAATAAAGATTGCTACTTGATTCCTGTAGGATACGATTGCTGCACTTATTTATGACGATTAAGGTATTCATGAGAATTGGTTGCTGTTATATTTTCTAGTTGTTGTTCTATTTTATAGATGTTGTTACATTTCCTAGTTGTTGTTCTATTTCTTTATTATTTGCGCTATCACCGCTTTGGTGTGCAGAACGATCTGGATCTGTAGTGGTTGTTGACATTTGTTGTCTAGTCCCCATATTGATGATCTGTTCTTTGATTGTCTTCAGTTACATCAATTTACAGAGGGATGAGTTACTATTACTAGACCCTTGACTGATAAATTGCCTAGTTTCTTGAATGCATGATTTCAAATTTAAGGTGCTTTGTTGTCATTAGACCTTGTTTTGAGCATCCATTTACTCTTGTATTTTGAACACTATACTACTAGCATTACTTTGCCAAATGACAGCCTCAGGCTGAGACACTCTTTGAAATAAAAAAACGTTCCTGGATTGACAAACTAATGTGAGGTAATTAGAGGTGACAAAGACCATTTTTACGACTCGACACATTAAAGCATCTTTGAGGGGATTGGAAATCAGAGCTCCTCATTATGGATATGAGTTTGTACCAAAATACCAAACTGAGATATTCACTCAAATACCGACATCATAAACCATCGTTCCTCTTTTGATATATATGGAGGTGTTACAATAAAACAATGTCAAGGCTAACTTGACTAGCCATCGAAATAGGCTCTAATTGAACCCTTGCATATTCTACAATTTATAATAGAGATGAGGCGTTTTGAACTTAAACTGAACTAGGGATGTGTTTCCTTTCCAAATGTGCCACTGTTAGGAAATGTCCCTGTTCAGACTCATTTGAATGAAATAAGTAGAAAGAAAGGTTTTCATGCCCAATTCCACTTCCACGGTGATGTCCACACTTTTGCAAGTCTTACTATCATAGTGGCATCTCCCATTTGGGATTTGGTTCCACATTTCTACCAAATAGAAAGGTATTCATGTTCCCAGTGGCCTCCATTTTCACCTCGGTTCAAATCCACGATCCTTTTGTATCCTCACTAATCAGAGTTATAA
>APFE030387068.1:49961-65891 GCA_000404065.3 Pinus taeda
ACCCATAAAAAAATTAAACACATGAGCTACCAAACTCCTTGGTCATCAATCAAAATGCCTTACCTTACCTGCACACATAAACAATTTTAGTTCAAATAAACTCATACATTTTAAAATTTACTCCACATTTTGCTTCAACTAAAATTTTATTTCACTTTATTGGACATGCGTCTACATAATGTCAACGAACATCGTCAACTAGAGTATTATTATTAACAACAATTATTTGAAAGTTATTTCATATATTGGTTATAAAGGTGACTAAATCGAACAACACCAACTTATATGTTATCGGATGATATCATTAGTCAAAGTTAACAACTGATCTGTAGGTAGCATCTGGTAATTTAAAAATAAATAATATAATTACAATTTTTTCTCTAAAAACAAAACAAAAAAACTTCCACTTCTTTTACTTGCTTTAAATACAATGTTCCAAGATTACCATCTCCATCTTCTTATACAATAAGAACTTCAAACCAATATTCATTAGACCTTGGTTAACTTGGAAAGAAATATTCATCCCTTCTTTTCTGTGCTTTTGAAGTAGATGTAGGTATTGAAGCTTACACGGGTCGAAATCCACTGAATTACTTCTGTCAAAATTTGCAAAAAATAACTTATTTTATAACTACTTGACAGGGTAATCCACTGGTTGGTGCATTGTTTTCAACCAAAAATCCCTATGTGTTCTCATAAAATATTCAATAAGAAATGTGCTACAAAGCCCATCAGTCCTTTAATTTAGGGAAGTCTATTATCGACCGATCACGACAAAAATCCTTACTAGTTAGATTCATTGGGAGTTTTGAGAGTTTTAGTTGTGTATCAGGGAAATTGAAATTCTAACCAGGCAAAGTAAAGAATACGCAACACATTTTGACCAAACGCAAAAAAAAAAAAAAAAAAAAAAAAAAAAATAAAAAAAAAAAAAAAAAAAAAAAAAAAAAAAAACAAAGGAGCCACAAGCAGAGAGTTGAACCTGGCAGAGGAATTGGCTGAGGGTAACCTACGGGTGGTGATGAAAACTTGTTGTCAGTCATGGTTGCTTCAGATTCGATTCAAACTCACAGAAATGAAGGGAGAATGAGCAATAATAATGAAGCGAGGGTAGTCAGGACCCAACTGGAAACTTAATGAACCAGTCAGTTGAGCGGTAAGGAGTCGGTTATGAGGAGTTGGTTACGAGATCACTGGAGGGCAGCATTTCAATCGTCTAACACTTAATCTAATGGTGTATAACAAAGACAGCAAGGATTAGAGGAGAGTTCAGTTCAAACGGAAACGCCTTATGGCTTATATAATAATATATAATATATAATATATGCTATATATATGCATACTCTATATACTCATATAGTATATATATATGTATATATATGTACATATGTAGTATATGCTATGCTCACTTGTCTGTACTATATATGTGGTATATATATATGCTGATATACTATACTTTAAATAGTTAAAAGACATATCCTGAAATGAATTATTGGATTCCGCACCAAAAATATTATTTCAGCGAAACGTGCTTTCAATAGACAATGTAGTTAAAAAACACCGAAAAAAATCGTAAATATAACAAACACTATATAGACAATTAAATATAACAATTATCCAATATATGCACAAGTTAAATTTAAACTATTAAAATATATAGAAATATTTTAATAAAATTCGTTCATCATATGGAGGGGATCAACTAAAAGCTAAAAAAATTAGAAAAATATATTAAAAATTGTATTAAATCTCGTACTAATAAATATTGTGGAACATAGATAAAAGTAAAGTAATATTAAAAATTTGTCTACATTGCATTTTTTATTAATTTCTTGTTTTTTCCTTAGGAAGCCACTTTTGAGCTGAAATTTATTAATTTCTTTGCTATTTAATCTTTTGGAAAGATTGATTTTTCACCATTTTCCTAAGGATGAATCACATTAGATGGTTTGAAACATCGACCAAATCTTCATTATGTGGTTAATTTGAAATACAATCTCGTGATTCTAACTGCATAAATGAAATGCAATTCATTCAATGTAAATGCTAATTGTAATTGCATGAAAGGAATAAACTAGTCTAGTTGCAGAAGTAAACCATGCTAGTCTACTTGCACATTAATCAAATCAATAGTCTACTTGCATGAATCATTTATCTAATTGAAACTTGCTTGAAAAGTAGGAATTCAATCTTCAACACAACTATGGAATTCAAAAATACTAAGTCTAATTCTACTTGATGTCTTGTGTTTGTAGTGAGGAAAATATGGGGTTGGAGTGGTCTTGGAGTCTTCCTTAATCATGAAATGAAAGCTTGGGGGCCATTATTCAACTTCAAAATGTAAGAGTCAAAGTCTCGAGAAAATTTGGTTGGATTTAAGCAGTGCCATAGGATTGCTACTAGAGGCCTTGTTTAGCTACGAGAGGCCCTGTTTTGCTAAAAAAGTGGGTCTAAGAGTTTTCTAAGGGAAAGGATGGTATCTTGAAGGTGGAGAAAGGTGAATGAAGATGAATAAAGGGTGTGGGGGGATTTTTCCAAGCTTAGTTCCCCTCGAAGGTCTATCTTGTACAAAAGTTCATGCCCACGGTGTCCTTCATTGGCCCTGGAAGGGTGATCTCGGTGGTAGAGTTTAGGAGCAATATGAAGTGTCTAGGAGGATTATGGAATGGTCTAAGTGGATGTGGATGAATGTGCCCACCCCTGCAAGTCAATATCAATCCATGCAAACTAATCAAGTACATGCATTAAATGATAAATAATACAACAAAATAAATCAAAGTGGAAAAGATGAGTTAAATTTTGTGAATATCTACTCTATCCTACAACACATACCTACTCCAATTCCAAATCAATGCTACTAACCCTTCTAAGTTTTGCAGAAACAAACATGTTAGAAGAATTACAATTCAACCTTAGGCAACTTCCAAGAATTTTTTTTTTTATTTTTTAATTTTTGTAAAATTGATTTCCTTTTGTATGTTTTTTATTTTATTTTTATGGTTTATTAACCCCTGAATGAAATTCAACAACATTTTAATCCACACTTAATACGTTAGAAATTTAAGTGTAAAAAATAAACCCCTTCCAAACAAAAAAGGGTTGATGTCCACTTTTCAGCAATGAAAAAAAATCAACTAACATTTTAAAAAAAATGTTCATGACTTGGGTAACATAAATTAAAATGGTCCAAAAATAAGCCTCTAAAAAAAAAAAATGGTGTTGAATGTTGGCATCAAACAACTTTTCAAATTGGTGTGACTTTTTTGCTACTCAAAAAACAGGTAAATCATTAATTTTCTCATTTTATAGGTAACTATTGTTAAATGGCATATATATATATATATATATATATATATATATATATATAATATATATTATATATATATATATATATATATATATATATATACTATATATATATATATTATATATATATATATATATAGTAATTATATATAATAATATATATAGTATATATATATATATAAATATATTATATATAATCATGATCACAACATAATTACCATTGTTCATAAGTTCAAGGTTAAGAGAACTCCCTTTAGCCATGCAACACATGTACAACATTGAGAACAATAGTTCCCAACATAGCCAAGGCATCTGACGCCTCAAATACATTCACCTTACCTTTCTTGTTACCTTTCTCATGATTGTCCTGCCACTGTCCATTTATCCCTATGGACCTAACCAACCCAACCGGTTGTCATATTCTTGCCTTTAGCTGCCCTTATACATGCATCGAGATTCATCCAGGTCTTACATTACCTGTTGGGTTTCATTCAGCAATCTGCGAGATCCATTAAATTTCCTCTTTCCCCAACCAATTCCCAAGACCCTCAAAACCTAAAAGGCAAGAACAAGAAGAAAACAAAAAGAAAACCATGAAAAACCAATAACAATACGACACCACAAGAAAAGTGGCATGGCCATGCCCCAGACACAATCAAAACCACAAATCAAGCACAAACAAATCACAAAATACCGAAAGCACAAACTCTCAATAGACACCATGACTCAACCCCAATGGTTCTCAATGCTTCCAAAGGAAAGCTCAAGTCGAATCTTCTTCAAGATTTCATGGCAATCTCCTTGCCATGCAATTACTTGCATCATATTTCCATAAACATATAACTATCAGTGCATAAATAATATAATAATATACCAGCTACCTTACCTATTGTACCCAACACGTTGCTCTGCAACTAAACACATCCATACCATCTCTCAAGGGACTCCAATTCCCTTGAAAAATATAGTCATAACTAAAAACCAATTGTTATGCCTGCATCTGATAAACTATCTACCATGTAGCTTCCTTAACACCAAAGTTCTTCCATGCACTTGACTTGCTCTATTGCTCAGTCCTAAAGCATAAGCTCCTTCTACTACAGGATATATCAAGGCCATGCCTGGAATTTTCCCTCTAGTTCCACCATCCATCTCGATAATGAATGCCTAATGATTTGCTTGCCTGCCTACTATCCACTACTGCATATATCCAAGGAATGTTATGACCTACATCCCCAACTATTTGCACCTCCTATGCACTTGTAGATCTGAGGCCTGCCACACATCCACTACGCCACTCTGATACAAAGGGAAATCCTTCCTGCGATGATATCCACCACAATTACAATACCAAAATGGTTCTCTGTCATTTCCTTTACTTTGTTGCTCCATAAACTAAGACCCATGTCCTCTTTCAGATGCATTGAATTTCTTGTAAGGTGCCACATTTTCCCTGTCACTTACATCCTTAGATCTACCTCACTTCTCAAGCCATTTTCTTTTAGTCTTCTCATTCCCTTTCTAGACACGCTTGAGCTCAAGCTTGTGCTTTAACTACTCATATCAATGCATCAACTTTTTAATGGATTTCTCCAATGACTAAGACTCGTCAAACTTGATCCGATGGATTTTTGATGCCTTTCTCCGTAGATGAACCTTTGGAGAGTTGTTTCTTAGTCCTTGAGATAAGGCACATACTTCAACAACTCTAGGAATCTACTAAAGTACTCATCAATTTGTCATGGAACCCATCTTCATCTCATAGAACTCCTCTGGCAAATATTGCTTCTCACTCCTCCTATGAGGATGTCGGTGGCAATGATGATGATGTCTCTCAGAACTAGAACTAGAATAAATTCCATGAGTGTTAGCTCGCTTGTCGGGTGTATCCAAATATCTTCCACCTCTGACGGTATCATCTATGTTGAACCTATATCCTGATCGAGACCTACTACAATATGCTCCCATTAGAGAATCTTTGAGGTCTAAAATGGGCCTCCTAAGGAATATTATAAAATAATAGTGGAAATAATAATATAAGATTAGATTACATCATTAACTTTTAGAGGGAAAAAAGAAAAAACCACTTTTTCAACTCGTATTTTCAACTTATCTCCCTACGATTGTACTCAAATTTCAATTGGGAGCACTCGTTGGATGTAAAATTTAATTCCTTGTCCAAGGAATACCAATGTTGCATACTTTCAATGGACCCTTCTACATGAAAATGTGATTGCAATCATATTTTTCATGTATTTCTCATTTTTCGTGTTGTAGGGTCCATTGAAAGTATGCAACATGGGTACTCCTTGGATGAGGAATTAAATTCATCATCCAATGAGTTCTCCCGCTCGAAATTTGAGTAAAACCGTAGGGAGATAAGTTGAATTTCTTTTTTTTTTTCTTTTTTTTTTTTTTTTCAAAAAGGGTGAATCACCCCCCATGGTTGACATCATCAACTTGAATCCTATTGGTTCTTATAAATTTTATTTTGGTCATACATTTTTGTTTTGAGGCCCATTTTTTACCTCAAAATTTCTCTAATGATTAGTCACTTTTTCCTATCCATGACTGATTCCCAGCGTTCCTTGCTTCTGCAAATCTGATAGGCTTTGATGGATGGTTGCATTAACTTCTTATTGCTTTTTCTGAGCTCTGAAAATCCTTTCCTACAACATACCATGTTAGATAAACCAAATAGATGACATAATCAAAATCATACCTTAGTGTAATTTATGGGAGGTTATCTCGTCTGCATAATCAATCTAGATTAGCAAGATATAACTTCACAAGCACATCAACTCATACATAAATAGGGCCATTATATCCATAAAAATAACTAGCTAATATGCTTACATGATAAACTCATAAACAACTGACATGCATGCATAACAATCACATCTTCACAATTCAGTCCAGATTAGTAAGACACATTACAAGTATACCAACTCATACATGAATATCATAACCATAGTCATCTCCATAAGCCAATCTAGATTATCATGATACATAATAATATCAAGAACTTAACCAGAATGACAATAATCATCATGCATATGATCGCAATGCATATAACAACAAATTAACTGACATGCAAGACTGACCAATGCACATGTATATGACCGTACTAATCAACTAGCATCTATCATGCATGTAACCACAACAACAACAACAGAATTAGAGGCATGCATATAACAACCATAAACCATCATACCTACATGCCAAAACATGTATGACAATCTTATTTTACCTTGAGGTCTAGTGCTGCAACCTCACTCTAATACCACCCCGTAACACCTCCTCCCACATTTACCTGCTTTAATAAGCTTGTCAGGGTAAACATGAGAGAAGTGTCACTATGACATGACCCGACCTCCAAGTTCTAGTTAAGGAAGTGGGGCCTACAAACTAAACACTTAATGACATCCCATAGAGATTACAGATCACTCAAGGGTTGGAAATCCACCCCAAGTGATCAATCCCTAAGTTGGAACCCTTTTTTCTGACCTAGCTCCATAACCACACCCTTGAAACTGCATCCATGCAGTTGGAAGCCTATAACCACACTCATAGTCTTATCTCCATGCAGTTACGACCCTAATCCTCCATTTTTTAGCATGTGGTTCCAGAATTTGTGCCACCTTTTCAAGCTAGCCTCGAGACCATTTCCCATGATTTCTTGTAACTTTCTAGAATGTAATCAAAGGTGATGATAAATCCAACCAATCAAAACTCGAGCAAGAAATTGACCCAAAAAATTCCTAATCCATAATAGACATTTCATCAAATATATGGAAAACATGTAAGCTATAGGTCATGAATGCATATATGATCATAAATTGATAATCTTCATCTAAGAATCACTAAGAAGACTCCAAACCCTCTCTAGCTAGCCACAACAACACTTGTTATTCCATATATTCATCAACCATTTGATAACTTAACAAATCATGACAAGAGCCATGGATAGCATACATCATATAACCAACAATTACCCAACAGAGAAACCATAGAAAATCATCCATAAATCAACATGATAACTAATACAAGTGCTCATGAATCAAATAGGAAAATAACTCTTATTAACATATGAAAATGTCAACCAAGTCAGGACTTCCACGTACAACCTGACCATAGATTGGGCTAAACCAAACCTCTCTTTCATCTAATCACCCCTGAGCCCCTGATGTTGTGTACAATCCCTCCTATGGTGATCTTTGCTAAAAGTCCAACACTATAAAGGATTGTTGCCATCACCCTTGTTCTACTCCTCAGGCTGAAATCCTTTTCATCTATTAGTTGCATTGAACTTCTTGTGAGGTGTTGCATTATCCTTATCATTTGTATCATGTGGCTTTCCTCTCTTCTCAACCCACTTTCCCTTATTCTTCTCATTACCTTTCCAATCTTGTTTAGACTCAGACCTGTGCTTTGATTTCTCATAATAATGTTTCAACTTTCTGATGGCTTCCTCCAATGTTCTAGGCTCATCAAACTCAATCCTATCTTTGAATGATGTTGACAACACACTGATGAGTCTCTGAATCTTTTCTTTCTCCTCCTTAAGACAAGGCACATATCTCAACAACTCCGAGAATCTACTAGTATACTCCTCATCGGTCATAGACTCCATCTTCAACTCATAGAAATTCTTTGCCCTATCATCATAGTATCTTTCAGATAGATACTTCTTCTTGAAAAGTATCTCGAACTCATTCCAAGTCAACTCCTCCTCTCGAATGCCTCTGACATTCTTTACATCTTCCCACCAAATATATGTTTTCCCTTTATGACTGAAAGTAGTTATCCTAGCCTTCATGTTTTCTGAATAATCAAACAACCTGAAAAACTTATTCATCCCAAAAAACCAAAATTATGTGTCTTGTGACTTCTTTATTTCTCCATCAAATATAGGAGGCTTTGAGTTCTTGAACTCCTCTAGCAAGTATTACTAGTCACTCCTCCTATATGTATGGTGATGGTGATGGCAATGTTGTCTCTCTGAACTAGAACTAGAATAGAACCCACAATCATTACCCCTCCCATTAGGTGTATCCAAGAACCTACCATCTCTTACTGTGTCATCCCTATCAAACTTGTATCCTGATTGAGACTTGTTTCCATATGCCCCATTAGTCCCTTCCTCTTGTCAATAATTGATCCTAAGTGGTCCATGTCTCTACATATCTGATAGACTCTAAAGGATGATTGCATTAACTTATGCTTGCTTTTCATGTGCCCTAGCAAATATTTCTTGTGACTAAATGATCATGTTGTTATATGCCTTGCAACTTTTGATCTTTTCTTTCAAACTTCTTAATGTATTTTTTATGTCAAAGGAGTACTCATCACCATGTTGTTCATATGATCTGTGGGGAGAATCACATGAACTGTAGTCCACCATTTTGCTTGTCATCTCTGATCTTCTTCCTGAAAACATGCCATGTCACATAAACCAAATATAAACATGATCAAGCATACCATAGTGAAGTTCAGGGGAGGTTATCTCTTCCGCAAAAATAAGTCCAGATTAACACAACATGTGTATGTAATGAAATCAACATATCAATCGTTCTAACATCAGCATAATGATGTGATCCAGACCTATGCAAGAACGCAGCAAAATACAGAAATACCCATATACATAGAGATGCAATAGAAATAAAACTTTATTACATTAATATCAAAGAACTGAAATATGCTTACATACATAAATAAAAATAAACTAGCTTGGGTGGTGGTAGCTTATCTCTGAGAAGAGATGTGGCGGCTACGTGCCTCTGAACTGTGTTACAATGAGGCATATTTATTATTGAACAACAAGGGAAAACCCTAAACAACCAAAACCCTAACCCCGGTAGATGGAACGCCAAGAGTTTGTGGGCCCCATTGGGGTTAGTTGGGCAACCAACTTCCCGGGGTTGTAACTTGGTCATAATATCTTCATTTGGCATGTACAATAACTTATTGGAAATATATCTCCAAGTACTAAAGGATTTGTGGAAGACCCCTACCCTTGCTACAGACTTGTTGCGGACCTCAAAAAAACATTGTTTAGGGGGTCAAAACTACTCTGGAAGTTCAAGACTAGAAAAATTGCTAAAAATAGTAAATGTTGCAATAAACAAGGAAATAGATGAAACCAACTAAAGGTCTAGGTGGAATAGGTGGGTGGCCACCAACATCCACATGGATCATTCCTCCCTCCTTAGGAAGCAATGGTCCCCATTGCGTGTAGAGCCTCCATGAGGTGAGAAAATTTCTGTTAAACTTGATCCCTGGTGAACCACTTGCCTTGGTGAAGGAGTTGGCCTGCTTTAACAAATCGATATAGTTGGATCTTTGTTGGTGAGTGTTCTTGATCTGTTTCCCATGATCTAATCAGTTGTGGCTCATTCCATGCATTCTGGGTTTAGCTTTGTTGGTGTGATTTGTTCTGCAATGTCGGATGTGTCCAACAATGGTGGAAAGTATGGCCAAAGGCGATCTACATTGATCATTGGGTGTAGACCAAGGAATGTTGAAATGCTTTTCTCGAAGGCATTGTCCCCTACAATCTTGGTGATGATATTTGGTCCATATTGGAGTGGGAAAAGCTTGTGGTGGGGTCCAACGAGGCGCTCCTTCTACAAATGTATCCAAACTTTTTCGCCCACCTGGAACTTGTGTGGCACTCGATATTTTTATGGCATTGCTTGTACTTAGCATTGGATTTGTCCAATACATCATGAACCTGTTGTCAGATGTGTTGAATTTGTTCAATGAGTTTGTTAGCCATGTCGGCTTTGGACTGGATGAGCTGAATCTACCTAAGTAGTTGCAAATGGTATGGCCACATCAATGGGACATAGTGGCTAAAATCCCAACCCTACCTGAAAGTGGTTGTGGCCCGTTGAGCTGTGGAGAGCTATATTATAGCTATGTTGGACATAGGAGAGGATTTCATCCCATGTGTGTGGATTCTTTGAGTTGTACATGCGCAGGATGTGTATGATCATCCTATTGAAAACCTCTGTTTGGTCATCAATTTGGGGGTGGAAAGTCGTGGATTTAGTAAGTTTCGTATCCAGCATCGACCAAAGACTTGACCAAAATGCAATTAGGAATCTGTTGTCCTGATCTGAGATAATGGATTATGGGATCCCAAAGTGCACCCACACTTGCTCAAAGAAGAGCTTAGTAGTGACCTCTGTTGTGATACTCTTATTACAGGCCATCATAATGGTCATCTTAGAGAATTTGTCGACGACCACGAAAACGCAGTTGTTGTCGTGCTTAGTAGAAGAAAGGCCCAACATGTAATCCATGGAGATGTATTCCCAAGGTCGACTAGTAGTAGGCAGAGGAGTATATAGGACTTTATTATTGATGGTTGGTTTGGCAATGGCGTAGGCGGTGCAAGATCTAATGTACTTCCAACATCCTATCGAAGGTTTGGCCAAGAAAAATACTTTACCAGTACTACCAATGTTTTCTCTACTCCGAAATGTTTAACGACCCGACTGTAGTGCGCCTCCCAAATCATCTTGGCACACTTGTTTAAAGGTACACGTATGTGTCCCAGGTGGCATAATAGTACATCCTAGAGGTGAAAATTTGGAACTTTCTTACCTTCCAGGAGTATATGGTATGTGTTGTCAAATTTTAGATCTCTCTTGTAAAGATGCAGCCACCCCAAAGTCTTGTGCCCACAGGAGTTGAGCATAGTGATCAGCACCATGACTAGTGGTCGGCTGAAGCAATCTACAAAATCATTTGTGTTGTCCTTCTTGTACTTAATGTTCAAATGGAATTGTTGCAGATATGTGGACAATTTTTTATGGTGATCATTCTACAACTTCCCTTGTGTCTGAATGAATTGCACAGTTCAGTGGTCTGTGTGGATGATTGTTTCCTTCTCCATAATGTAATGCTTCCATTGACGACAGACTTGTATAATGGAATACATTTATTTGTCATAAGTCAGATGCTTTTGGATTGCGTCTGAAAGTGTCACACTATGGTAAGCCACTAGATGCCCTTGTTGAGTAATAATTGCACCAATAACACAGTCAGAGGTGCCTATCTCAGTCTCAAATGGTTGTTGCAAGTCTGGTAATGTGAGCATTGGTGCAGGGCATAGGCAATGCTTCAACTCGACAAACACCTTATGTTGCATTACGGACGATAAAAAATTTGCTTTCACTCCACCCTTGGTGACTTGACTTAAAGGCCAAGTGATATGGGAGAACCCCAACATGAACCTACGATAGAAATGGGCAAGACCAAAAAAGTTGTGGAGCTCTGTTAGAGTGGTTGGGGTTGGCCAATCCTGAATGACTTGTAGCTTGGATGGGTCCACATGCACACCCTACTCATCAATGAGTTACCCCAAATATTGAACCTGGTTCATGCCAAAAGTGCATTTCTCCAAATTGGCACACAACTTGTGTTATTGCAAGGTTTGAAGGACCTGTCAAATATGGTGGAGGTGCTCTTCCCAACTCTAGCTAAAGATCAAGATGTCATCTAAATACACCACCACGAATGCATTGGTGAAGGGTCGCAAGATGTCATCCATCAATCTCATGAAGGTTGTGGGGGCATTCGTCAACCCGAAAGGCATGACCAACCATTCGAAAAGGCCCTCCTTGGATTTGAAGGAAATATTCCACACATCGGAGGGTTCGATAAGCACTTGGTGATAACCGAACTTCAAGTCAATCTCGCTGAAATATTTGGCCCCCTTGAGCTGGTCCAGAAGGTCATCAATCTGTGTGATTGGGTACCTATTCTGGATAGTGATCTTGTTCAGCACTTGATAGTTAATACAAATTCTCCAAGTCTCGTCCTTCTTTTGCAGCAATATAATCAGGCTCCCACAGGGTGATGAGCTTGGCCTAATGTTCCCTTTCTGAAACAGCTCCTGAATCTTCTTATTGATCTCATCGTTCTCCATAATAAAGCATCTATAGATTGGTCCATTGGGTAGCGGTGTGCCCCGGATCATATCAATGGAGAGTTTGACCTGAAAGTGCAGCGATACCCCTATAGGTGAGGTGAAAATGTCCTTGTAATACTCCACGACATTGTCCATCTACTACAGTTGTGTGGAGGAGCCCTATTTGGAAGTCGTGGCCACAACCTTCTTCTTTCCCTAAGGGAAAATCATAAGGAAAACAAAATTCCTAGTCTAGGAAATAATCTTATTGCATTTCTTTGCAGTGATCAAAGAGATGGCAGTGGGCGGGGTTACCTCAGGTATCCTGTACAACTTATTTCCCAAAATAATAATCACAGAGTGAGGTCTAGACTTATATATAACATGTCTCTTCCACAAGTATGGTTTTCCTAATAATACAACACAAAATTCAAGAGGAACAACATCACATGGTACCTCCTCTGTGAAGGGCTTGATGTTGTAGGGAAGGCAACACTATTGGCTAACGCGGAGATCTCATCCTTGGTGAAGCCAGACGATGGTGCATGGATGCAGATGTGCTATAGTCGGTAGGCCCATCCGCTTCACAACCTCTACTAAAATGAGGTTATTTTGGCTCCCCATGTCGACAATGAACTGCAGCGGAGAACCCTTCACCCACATTTGTGAGTGGAAGAGGTGTTCCCCCTCCTATAGATCTTCAGGCTCATTCTTCTAGATCTTAATGGTGGCCACAGTGGCACTGGGCTCTACGTCAATGATCTACTTTTCTTTTCCAATCCCCTTGTTGGCTTTTGACTCAGAGTCAGAACATGCATCTGATTCGGAAGCCTTCAGCTCAGCCACTAGTGACTGCTTGGCCTGACACTCACTTGTGTTGTGAATGGATCTCTTATGGAACTCACACCATTTTCTAGTGTCCTTCTTTGCCTTCCTGGTGTTTTTCTTTTCTTGCGGGTTTAGCGGGTTGTCCTAGGTTGCCCCGCCTTGGATTTGTCCTTTTCTTTGTGGTTTGGGGCGCCTTTTCCTTGCTTCGGATTCGCAGATCCAAAGTCTCACTTCTTCTATTTAAACTTTTGCACAATCTTGATAGCATATCAGTATGTCGTGCCGAGCGAGGAGATGTCTAGGAACTACATCTCATCCTAGATGTACTTGTGTAGACAACTGCAGTACTTGAGTACCAAATGTTACTCAGAATACTTGAAACCCAACTTCGTGCGAAGGGTATGGAAAACATTTGTAAACTTCGATACATCTTGGTCCCTTCCCTGTCGTAGCATGGTCCACTTTGTGTATTTATCTTCATAGCTCCCAATAGGTTAATATTGTTCCTTGATGGCGTTTCAGAAATAATTCCAAGTGGGTGTGGCTGAAAACAGTGAGGATTCCTTCTCATTTTTTTGTTCACAGTAGGTTTACCACCAGTCCTATACCTGTGGGGTGGCTTTGAGAAGTGCAAAAGTAATTTTTTCTTGATTGGAAAAGTCATGAACTGAAAAATATCCTTCCAACAGATTTAGCCATTTATCTACGGCATCTACATCTATTTGGCTCTTAAATATAGGAATATCAAATTTAACTTATGCCTTAAAAGGAGTGGCACCTCCAAAGTGACTGCCGGATGAAGATGTGTCACTTATGGGTAGTCATCGAAGGATCTGGGAAAAGTTATCCATCATCACATTCCTCTGTCGTTCAAGGGCCTCCTCGAGTAATATTTTGAAAGGATCTCCTCCCCCTCTTCTTTATTTTCTTACACCATGGGAATTCATAGGGTTTTGCGAGGCTGGTCTTGCAAAGGTTCAACTAGTTCGAGCCCTAGCTCCTTATACCTTGACCTCGTTAGGGACATGCAAAGAAAAACAGAGAAAGAGTAGACCGCTCTGATACCTCTGATCCAGACCTATGTAGGAACACAACAAAATATAGAAATACCCATATACACAGAGATGCAATAGAAATAAAACTTCATTTCATTAATATCAAAGAATTGAAATATGCTTGCATACAGAAATAAAAATAAATTAGCTTGAACAATGGTATCTTATATCTGAGAAGAGATGTGGCAGCTACATGCCTCTGAACTATGTTACATTGAGGCTCAAGGGCATGTCTATTATTGAACAACAAGAGAAAACCCTAAACAACCAAAACCCTAACCCCAGGAGATTGAACACCGAGAGTTTGTGGGCCCCGTTGGGGTTAGTTGGGCAGCGAACTTCTCGGGATCGTAGCTTGGTTATATTATCTCGTTTTGGTGCATACGATACCTTATTGGAAAGATTTCTCTGAGTATTATATGATTTGCGGGAGGCCCCTACCTATGGCTATGGGCCTATTGCAGACCTCAAAAAAACGTCGTTTGACGGGTAAAAAATGCTCTGGACGTTTGAGACTCGAAAAAACTGCTAAAAATAGTAAATGCTACAATAAACAAGGAAACATATGAAACCAACTGGAGGTCTAGGTGGAATAGGTAGGTGGCCACCATTATCCACCTGGATCATGATGACACAAAACCACAACAATGACCATCACAGTGCATGCATAACAAACACATATACAACTGACATGCACACATGACAAACACATTTTTCCCATTCAGTCCTAGTGTTTGAAGCTAGAATCTTTGATACCACCCTGTAAGCCTCCTCCCACAATTACCCAAATTCACAAGCTCGCCAGGTTAATCATGAGATGAGAGTTACTATGCAAGACCCAATTTCGAAGATGCAATATTGGAAAATGGGGTCCACATGTCCAAAATTGACTGCAAACACCCAGTGATACATAATTGTGCTTTTATCATCCTAACTTGACACAACACTATTTCTTTTCAGTTTCATTTCCTTAAATTTAACATAACTTTCTATTTTTGGCAGTTTTCTCACGTTCTAAACTTTCGAGGCCATTTTCAAGGCCTACATGACATTTTCAGGGAAAATGGAGAGACCAAAAAAGTGCAAGATTGGCTACCCCATTTTTTCATGGCATCCACATGAAGATATTCAAAACGAGGTATTATGATAGTCAAATAGGGATTGTATGCCAAATTTATGACATCGGGAAGTTGGAGGTCTGAATTACTCATTTATACAAACACTTTGTGTACATAGTACCTATAGGTTATAAATACATATATGTTCATTAATTCAATACCAGAGAATCATAATTGGCACAATAACAAAGCTAAACATTCAATCTCAACTCAGAACTTGTCCTAGACTAATCATAACATACTAGGTGTTTCATCAAACACATGACATACATGTAAGTTACAGGTCATGAATGCATATCTAATCATAAAAGTTTGAGATTCATTTGATAATCACAAAAGGCCCTATGCCCTCTCCAGATAGCTGAAACAACTCTTATTATTCCATACGTTCATCAACTAATCAATAGCTAGACCATTGATGACAAGAGCCATAAATAACAGACATCATGTAATCAAGAAATAACCAACATAGGAACTACGGCAACTCAGTCGTAATATCACTTGCATAATCACTACAAATATGCATAAATCATAATAGAAGAATAGTTCTTATTAATATATGAAAATACAACTAAGTCAGGGACTTCCACGTGTTAGTGTCAGTCTTTCCAGCCTTCCTCCAGTGATCAAATATGCTCTTACAAAGTGGTTTCAGAGTGTTAAGGTCAAATTTTGTCATTTCAAAAAGTTTTCAAGCAAAATT
>APFE030387068.1:71144-102481 GCA_000404065.3 Pinus taeda
TATTCACACTTGATACGTAAAAAAAATTAAAGTTTCAAAAATAAGTCCTCTAAAAAAATGTGTTGATGTTGCATCAACACTTTTCAAAATCAACATGAAAATTACTAACATTAAAAAAAAAAAAACATACTTGATACATAAAAAAAAAATTAAGTGCCAAAAATATGCTCCAAAAAACAATGTGTATTCGGAATCACCATTTTTCAAAATCGAGTGATTTTTTGCTACCTCAAAAAAATGGGTACTAGGTAATTTTATCGTTTGATTAGTAACTATGTTCTCTACCTAAGCTGTCATGGGCTCTAGAGCGTTTGCTTTAGCCCGACTCCAAGGCTAGTAACTCAACCAACAACTGTCGCAGGGCTCCAAAGCGTTTGTCCAACCAAAGCTCTAAGACTAGTAACTCAACCAACAATTGTCATAGGGCTCCAGAGCGTTTGTCCAACCAAAGCTCCAAGGCTAGTAACTCAACCCACCAACGGCTCTAAAGTGTTTTTCCAACCAAGGTTCCAGGACTAGTAACTCAACCCAAGTTGTTCTAGGGCTTCCAATCTGTTTGTCCAACCAAGACTCCAAGAACTAATAACTTAACCCATAGCCAAAAGGAACATGAGCACCAATAAGAAAACAAAAGGGAAAAACCCTCAACACCGTGGCTATCTAGGAAATGACAAGGCTCGACAAAAGCGTTGTCAATCTAAGAAATCCTCCATGTCAATGACAAATCATAACCAAATAACCACATGCATACACCATGCATGCCAAAACTAGCGAGTAAATCATACATGTAATTCAGTACCTACAAAGCAATCCAATTGTAGTTGTTGATCCCATTGTCCCCTTGCACTTTCCTTCTTTCCTTTGCCTTCTTTCTCCAAATCCAATGAAACTAGAGTGCTCCAAGATTTTTATAAGTGTTCAAGAGTGTTAGAGAGAGAGAAAATAGAAGAGAGACCCAAGCTTCAAAAACAAAAACAAAAATTGTGCACTGATCCTCAGAAGCCTTTTTATCATTGAGGCCTCTATTTTCTTCATTCTCCCTTAATTTTCGTTCAATTTCCCTCATGCAAATTTGTGACCTTTGATCTCCCTTTTCTCCTATTTTACATTATTTTCATAAATAAAATGCCAATTAATGCCTCTTTGCCTTTCCCAATTTCCATAGCCATTTATTAATCACCAGTGATCCCGTCACTATGTTTTTGCCCAACATTCAACTTGGAATACGTGTCCCATGACCTTAATCTTATTTTTATTTATTTACATAGGAAATCAACCAGGGGTTGTTACAAACCCCTTCCCCTTCGAGGAACATTGTCCTCAATGTTCAATGACACTTATAACCAACAAATCGTTGAAAACAACACATACTACCCATGGAGCTTTATAACATAGCTTGCTGCAATATTTACAATGAACAACAACTACAAACCATGATCAATATGACAAACATGACAATCATACCACATATTGGAGCTTTATAACACAACTCATTACGACATTTACAACAACGTCCATATACATATGCATATACATATACCAAAAAATAATTTACTCGAACCAATGAATAATGAAGGATATAAAGCCCACATTGGATCAACCATCTCCCATGTAGCTTCATCGGGCCCAAAGTGCTTCCACTCCATTTTACCCTGCTCGATTGCTCAGTTTCGGAGCATGAGTTGTTTCTATTGCAATACGCATTGTGATTTTGGATGGACTTCTCCGTTCCACCTATAATATAGACGACTTAATCACATGATCAACATCCTAGACATACTTCTTAAGCAATTAAACATGAAAATCATCATGGACTTTCACTGTCGGAGGCAATGCAGGTTAATAGGCCATTGGTCCAATCCTCTCAAGGATCTCAAAAGGCTCGCAATACCAAGGTGTCAGCTTAGCACATGACCTAATCCTCAAGGAGCTCCTCTTGGGCTTGATGAGAAAGTACACATGTTCCTGAACATGAAACTCATAAAACGCCTTGTGTTGATCCGCATAACACTTATGCTTGTCCTGTGGTGCCTTTAGATTCCTCTTCATAACCTGCATTTCTTGTTCCGTCTCTACCAACATAATTGGTCCAATCAATACCTTGTACACTGGATCAGTCCATCTAATAGGAGTATTACAACTCTACCCATAAAGTGCCTCAAATGAACTCATCTTCAAGGACTCCTGATACCCGTTATTATAGGAAAACTCAACCAGTGGTGGATATTCTTCCCACTCCTCTGTTGATACGTAACGTACATCCTGAACATGTCCACGAGAATATTGTTAACCCTCTTTGTTTGTCCATCTATTTGTGGATGATAAGTTGTACTGAAAGCCAACTCTATCCCCAAACCTGCAAACAAATCCTTCCAAAACTTGGAAGTGAACTTGGAATCTCTGTCTAATACAATATTCTTAGGAACACCATGCAACCTCACTATCTCTCTGATGAAAATATGAACTATGTCACTAGTTGAGTTAATAGACTTAACCAGAATGAAATGAGTTGCCTTACTTAAATTGTCAACCACAACCATGATGGAATCATGTTGCCTTGAAGTCCTCGACAAACCTGTAATGAGGTCCATGGATATGACCTCCCATTTCCACCTTGGAATCAAAATTGGCTACAGTAAACCACCTGGATGCTTACACTTTGCCTTTACTTGCTAACAATCCAAACATTTCACAACAAATTTAGCCAACTCTTTCTTCAAGTTCGGCCAATGATATAACTTCTTAATTGTTGTCAGAGTCTTAATATGATATCCCAGGTGACTTGAATATGCTTGACTTGAAACTACCTCAAGGTAAGCTTCTTGATCTCATTGTCATTTGGTACATAAATATTGTTCCTTAATCTGACCAAGCCATATGTCGTGAGGTGATACTCCTCATCCCTATTACCATCACCATGTTGTTGTAGCCTTTGTCTCAACTGTTGTTACCTGTCATCATGTTGCCCTTCCTGCAAGATCTGCTCCTGCAATTCTATCCCATAAGAAGATATTGTTGCAATGTGATTCACCTGAACTCTTCTACTAAGAGCATTGACAGTCATGTTCTCTTTTCCCTTAATGTTTGTGGTCTCGAAGTCCAACTCACCGATCGTGGCCAACCACGTAGCTTGCCTGGCATTCAGATTAGGATGGTCAAATAAGTATCTCAATCCACTATGATCACTCATCAAGATGAACCTCCTGCCAAGAAGATAGTGTCTCCACATATTCAATGCATGGATGATAGTTTCCAAGTCAAGATCATGTGTCACGTAGTTCTGCTCATGCTCATTCAGTTTCCTTGACTCATAGCATACTACATGTCCTTCCAGCATCAAAAGTCCATCGAGTCCTCTCTTGCAAGCATTTGTACATACCACAAACTCTTTGTCTGGATCTGTAATCTTTAGAACTGGAGCATTTGTAAACAATTGCTTCAACTGCTCAAAAATCACTGCACATTCCTCTGTCCATTCAAATTTCTTTCCTTTTCGTTGCACTGATGTAATAGGATAGGAAATTTGTGAGGAAATTTTTATGAACCACCTGTAGTAACCTGATAAACCCATAAAATATCTGACCTCATCCACATTCCTAGGATTTGTACCATTCCATGATAACTCTGATATTTTCTGAATCCACTGCTATACCTTCTTTCTAAACCACATGCCCCAAGTAATGAACTTTTGTCTGAATTAAACTACATTTGCTAAGTTTGACATACAATTGATGCTCTTTTAGCAATTTTAACATTGCTACCAAGTGTTCGACATGCTATTTCTCATTCTTAGAATATATCAATATGTCATCAATGAATAAAATCACAAACTTTTCCGGATAGGGATGCAACACACTATTCATCCAACAAATGAAAGTAGCTAGAGCATTAGTCAAACCGAAAGGAACCACAACAAACTCATAATGCCCATACATGGTCCAGAAATAAGTCTTGTAGATGTCATCTTCTTTGATGCGTAATTGATGGTATGATGATCTCAACATTGTTTCTCCCTTTAACTGATGGAATAAGTCATCAATCAATGGTAAAGGGTACCCATTCTTAATCATCACCTTGTTCAACTACTTGTAATCAATGCAAAACATGAGAGTATTATCCTTCTTCTTCACAAAAAATATTGGTGCACTCCAAGGTGACACACTTGGCCTAATGTATCCCTTGTCAAGCATTTCTTTCAACTGCAACTTCAGTTCCACTATTTTGGAGTGCTCATCCTGTATGGTGCCTTTGATGTTAGTGTTGCTCCTAGCATCAACTCAATAGAAAATTCCACCTCCCTATGAGGCGGTAACTCTGAGATCTATGTTGGGAATACATCCCGAAACTATTGCAAAACGGGATACCTCTTTGATAACTCAGCATCCTCAACTCCCTTACCATTATCATTGGAAATATGAACCGCAAACAATACACATCCCTTCCTGCTACTACGCTTGGCTTGCATAGTTGTAACCATTCTAACTAATGTCGCCTTCTTCTTACCCTACAAGATTCTTTGTTCTCCATTGTCATCCAAGCACCCAATAGCCTTTTCATAACAATCTACCTTAGTCCTATGAAGATACAACCAATCCATACCCAATAACATATTGTATGAACCCAATGGAAGCACATTTAGATGCATTGATGTACTAGACATACCATTCAACTCAAATGCACAAGCTCTTACCCAATGATAAACGCTCTTCTTAGTACCTGTAGCCAACTGCACTAACCAAGACTCTGCATGCACTTCTCTTCTCAAACAACACTTATCCACGAGGTCAGGGTTAACATAACTATAATTAGATCCATGGTCAATCAAAATAGAAACAATTTGATCACAAAGATTACTGTCCATCTCGATAATGGGTGCCTGCTGATCCGCCTACCTTTTATCCAATGCTGCATAAATCCAAGGAATACTCTGTCCAACATCTCAAATTGTCTGCACCTCCTGAGCAGTGTATATCTATGGTCTGACACCCTGATGTTGTGGACAATCCCTCCTGCGATGATATTTTCCACAAATCCAACACTATAAAAGCTTCCTACCATTACCCTTGTTCTGCTCCTTAGACTGAAATCGTTATCCTCTGTAATCTGTTGTTGGATGATTTAATAGTGAGTTAAATCCTTGTCATTAGTTGTCAACCCGGGGTTCATAAACTAATGAGGTATACGTGTACTATATGTACTAGGTGATTATTTATCAGAATAGATTAATCTAATGCAATTGAAACTAAGAAATTAAATCAATCCAATCAAATCCCAACATAAAGAAATTGAAATCACACTTGCATAAAGGAAATTACACTTTCTTGAAAATGAAAATCACACTTGCATAAATGAAATCACACTTGCAGAATTGAAATCACAACATGCTCCCATAAATGAAATCGCACTTGTAGAATTGAAATCACACCACACTTGCATAATTGAAATCATACTTGCTGAAATGAAATCACACTCACACCTGCTGAAATGAAATCACACTTGCTAAAAGGAAATTCACACTTGCATAAAATGAAAACACACTTGCTGAAAATAAATGAAATAACATAACTATACTATGTTACCAATATGTACAAAGGTGGGTAAACCGTGGTTGATGGGGGCCCTCCATTCCTCAGCAAGCACATTGAACAACTATCACATCTTGGAGATCAAAGTATTAATATATATCTTCTAAAATGAGTTACAAGATATTATAAGAATTCTCTATCCTCACTTTACAAATCACATCTTGGATGGAACTTAGAACCTCCAACTAGCAACTAACATTAACACTAACAACTCTAATACCTAACAACTTTGCAACTCTAACGCTTCACACTAACTAGCTTTTCAATGAAGCGTGCACTCTTATTTATACAAAAATTGAAGTTAACTATTCAAAAAATATATATCCTTAGATCTCTCCTAATTCCACATTTATCTCTTGTGGTTACAATCAATCTCCTAAAAATGTAAGATACAAATCCTCTCAAAATTGTCTCATCCATGATTCTTCTCTTTTGAATGTGCATAGTTAATGATCCACATCTTCTACAATTATTCCACAAATCTTCATGAGTTGGAATTTGAAATTCGAATTTGTGGTTGGGTGGCCAAATAGGACCGTTCTAGAATCTCCAAGTAGGCCTACAATATCACAAAAATTATAACACTTTTAGATATATATGAAAACATGTTGATTTCCTAATATTTAATCATAAATTCTCTTAAAATACTTAAAATAAATGACTTAGAAAATAATAATGTTAAACCCATGTGACTATGAAAATGGTTACTTAATGTAGGGTTATGGGGCTATAGAGTTACAGAATGAGGGTGAAATGATTGGAAATGTGGGTAAAAGTGAATGACATTGTGGAGGCCCAAGATACCCCCAACTGAAGATGTTGCATGTTCTCATGAAACTTTGCATTGATTCACATCATCATAAGTTGACCTTCTTGAAATTTTTTGCTTCTATATGAGATTTTGCTTTGTATTGATTATATTTTAACTTTGCATAATCAAATCATTTGACAATTTTATTTTTTTTGCAAAGTCTACTTTGAAAGATATTTAATTGCAACATATTTTTTTATGGTTGGTTCTTGTATGACAACCAAAATTTTATGACTATTGGTTCTTGTGTAACAATACTTTTGTTATTTTTGTAGCATCAAAATACTTGAAAACATTAAGAATTCCTTTTTAAGTCCCATAGCGGTTGTCATCCATTTAATGTGCTCATCAATTGATCATTGCAAAACATATAAACTTTTTGAACCAAAATGCAATAATAGTTGACTAGGAAAAATATGTTGGTTAGGATGAAATCAAATGTGACATGTGACATGAAATGTGAATATCCATTCCCCCCTAACTAAAGGTGTTTTCAATTTTTGGCAAATGAAAAAGGGAATATAAATGAGGTGAGGGATTTTCCAAAATCATAATTTTAGCATTTAAAGAATTACATGATTAAAGATTAGAAAATAGCATACCTTCACTTACCTGAAAAGTGGACAAGCTATGTATATAAAAGAGTGTGGTTGTTGTTGCTGAATCATGGAATGTGAAGTAAAAGAATATAATATGCTTCTTCTTTCTCTTGGTTGTATGAATAGAGGATGAAATTGGAATCTTTATTGCTTTGGCTACTGAATTCTGAATTGAGTCTTGCTGCAAGCTGCTGAAATCATGTAGTCTTCATTCATTTCCACTCAGTGGCATAATTATTATCTATGTGAATAGATGTGTTGATGTCGAACATAGAAAAGAAATTTTTGGATTACGAGTCATCAATGAATTCCATTAACCAGCACGAGATTACTCACCATTGATGTCAATGAGAGTCAAGATGCCTAAGTAAATCTTACTAGGTACAAATAGATGTGTCGTAGTCGAGTCACCTAGAAGATCTGACAAACAAGGGATATTGATGTATTCCCATTTTTTATTAGCGAGAGATCTTGTCATTAAGGCATGCAAGCCTCAAGGTACTTGAAAGATATCTAGTCTTGATCCCCACTGATGTGTTGAAGTTGATGGGTCAAACTTGTTAGAAGGGAGGCCTTAATGAATCCTCCATCATCCAACGTGAGTATGAAATAATAATTTGAAGGACTATAGATGGAAAATTTGCATTGAAGCAAGGTTTATTTGACAAAAAGGAAAACAAAAATGGGGTGACTCAAATTTGTAAGGGAACTGAATGACTTTATTTTTGGGTTAAGGGTGAGAGAAAATGAGGCAGCAAAGTATGGAGATTGCAAAGGGAAATGAGTTTTTGGTAGTAGGGATATGGAAATTAGTGGATCGAATGTAGGCTTAGAATGAGTAGCAATGGTAAAGTTGGTATCTGTTTAGTAGCAATGGTGTAATGGATCTAATTTTACATGTAATGATCATGCTCTTGTGAAAGAAACTTGGTCTTTAAAAATGTACTCATGCATATAGTGATCTTCTTTCATCATCTTGGAACCTGCAAAAACTTAGCAATTTCTGCAATAAAATGTAAGACTATCGAAAGAGAGATGCTAGTCTCTCTTCATTTGATATATACACAAAAAACTCAGAAATAGTAATAATAAAACAAATTCAAGGACGAAAAATTAAATGCACTTTTACCTGATTGGAAAGCAGTACCATAGATGACATGTTATTGTTTTGTTGGTGACTTTTTCATTGTGTTTCTAACCAGTTTTGAGCTTGAGACCTCTTCTCCATACACGTAATGCTTCATCAATAGACCATAAACCAAATTTGCTTAAATTATTGATTTGTGTCAATTCTGCAGTTACCAAAAACACGGATTATTGCACTACCTTGCTGCTTTTACAACTTGGAATTAGACTCAGATGGTGGTTTGTCAATTATCACAGTTGGGTTTTTAATATTTGTAGGTTTTTATGAAAGTTGAAGCCTTTAACTACGTTTATCCTTTTTCTCTAACGCTTCACCCTTGTCCATGATCTCGTGGATCAAGAAAATGCTCAAAATTCAAAATTCTTGGATCAGCTTGAAACTAATGCCAAAGCATAGATCTTGTTGCCCTAAATCTAATGCAACTCGTTTCACTGAAATCCGACTTCGGATGCTCCTGAAATCACATTCTATTCGTTTTGGGAAACAACTAAAAAAAATGGATTTTGAGTTGTAGGAATGCCCAGTCAGCAGTCTATATGCTCACTAGGTCATGACTTGGGAAGATGACTTGGAAAGTTGATTGTTCCTCCATTGGCTAATGAGTGGTTAACACTTGGCATGAGTTGATTGGTTGACACGTGTTTATTTTTCATTGGTTAATCGGTTTGTTGTGGTGGCTCAATGAGGGAGTGCCATGTGGGCCAACCAATGGTTACCACGTGGCCTCCTCGTGGAGGACTAAAACTTTGTGAGGTCAAATGACCTCCACAGGAATCAAACCCAGGACCTCATGTCTACCAACAAAGCGCTTTTACCAATCCACCTACCATATTTCTTGTTAAACAACCCTTCTAAATATGTTTTTAAGTTTTACCATCCATGCTATTGGGGGAGGGGTTGGGCTAAGCCCTAGCCCCTGGTCACTCTAGCACCATGGAACCATAGGCGGGGGCCAAGGACTAGGCCTTAGCCTAGCGCAGAGCCACGGTCTATGCAAGTTAACCCCGCCATATGACCATGGGCGCGGAAGAGGAATGGGACGAGCCCCTGGTCATATACCCCACATATGACCACACCGAAAGAATAAAGGATGTTTGCCCTCAAGCCCTTGACTTTCGGTGCTTAACGTGGTCATATGGCGCCACGTGACCGTGATATTCGGATCCAAGGGTTAAATGCAAATTTTAACTGTCCTACAAATTCAACAACAGATCGAGAATATAGGCCAGGTTTGCGTGCAGTTTCCACGTTTGGAGCACACAGGCCAAGTTTAGGTCGAATTGTAGGTTTATTAACAACATAATTGGGCAAAAACTTGAAACAGTGATATTTTACTCAATTTTTGGCCAAATGAGGTACACAAAGAATCAAAACATGAGTTTTCGATGGTGCTAGATCCACTGGAGATATTAGTTTTGTTGTTTGAGCTTTGTAAAAGCATATAATTATACTTTTGAGTATGAATTTAGATCTCTTATCCAATTTTTATTGCAAAATTTTAAAACTAACTTTATTCAATCTTCTTTTCTGATCTTCCAAGTCGTAAAGAGCGCAATAAGAGAGCATACTCAATAATATTGAAACTCTTTATTCTTTTGGAACCTGAAATTAAGAAGACAAATTGAAAGGATTTGATCTCTAACTTCAAATTCTGGCTCTCAATACTCTATTTTTTCTCCTTCTTCTCAAATATTCCTTCTCTTTTTACATCTTCTTGCAAATGATTAGTGTGTGGGGTGGCTCTCTTATTGCACCACAATAAATAAAATGAAAAATCTAACTTAAAAAAAAAAAAACAAAAAAAAAAAAAAAAAAAAAAAAAAAACAAAAAAAAAAAAAAAACAAAAAAAAAAAAAAAAAAAAAAAACAAAAACAAAAACAAAAAAAAAAAAAAAACAAAACAAAAAAAAAACAAAAAAAACAAAAAAAAACAAAAAAAAAAAAAAAAAAAAAACAAAAAACAAAAAACAAAAACAAAAACAAAAAACAAAAACAAAAACAAAAAAACAAAAAAACAAACAAACAAACAAACAAACAAACAAAAAAACAAAACAAAAACAAAAAAACAAAAAAACAAAAAAAACAAAAACAAAAACAAAAAAACAAAAACAAAAACAAAAACAAAAACAAAAAAACAAAAAAACAAAAAAAAAAAACATCACCAAACTTGGTTTTTATTCATTGATTCTATCCTACTCTACTCTACTGGAAATAGAAAAATTGTTTCAAGTGTATGCATATTTCCAGTGTAACCATGTGCGTAACAGGATTAAAAAGATATTCATGCTTAGTTTTGAAAAATATGCATTAAAATACATCAAAGCATGAAAAACAAGTTGTTTTGATAATACAATCGAGAATTAAGGAAGAGTGGTTGTGTGATGTGACTTGATCCTTCATTGGAACCATATTTCAATAAAACTATGACATTCCTGATTCCTTTCTTGGTTTAAATCACATTGAATATCCTCCTTTATTATTCATTCCTCAATCTTAGACTCCACAGGTTGCTCCTCATCAAAAGTATTGCATGATTATTTAGTCTCTTCAATAGATTGACAAGAGGAATCAAAAGAGACTTGAAGATCTTCTTGTGGATCTGGAGAGATAGACATGTTTTTACATGCAGTTAAAATATACTCTTCCTGATAGGCAGATATCCCATTTGTTGCTAAGATTCGAGAAAGTTCTTGGAAGAACATTCTTCAAATTCTTAATTGTCTGTGAATCACTCCAACTAGTTGATAATTCTTGTCATGCACACATATTAGTACAAAGTTTCGAAAAATTATTGAAATCTAATATGCATCCTAAATGATTTTAATATATTTTTAACCATGCATCTAAGAACGAATGCAACTATAATAAGTTGTCTAAACTTTCAAAATAAACACCTATGTATACCTCCCCAGTAACGACTCCAGAATGTTGGGTGATTTAATTGTGAGTTAAATCCTTGTCATTAATTGTCAACCCGGGGTTCGTGAACTGACGAGGTATATGTGCACTCTATGTACTAGGTGATTATTTATCAGAATAGATTAATCTAATGCAATTGAACTCACACTTGCGTAAAGGAAATCACGCTTGCTTGAAAATGAAAATCACACTTGCATAAATTAAATCACACCACACTTGCATAATTGAAATCACACTTTCTAAAAGGAAAAACACATTTGCATAAAATGAAAACACACTTGCCGAAACTAAATGAAATAACATAACTATACTTTGTTACCAATATGTACAAATGTGTGCAAACTATGGTTGATGCGGGCCCTCCATTCCTGGGCAAGTACACTGAACAACTATCACATCTTGGAGATCAAAGTAGCAGTATGTATTTCATAAAATGAGTTACAAGATATTACAATAATTCTCTATCCTCAATTTACAAATCACATCTTGGATGGAACTTAGAACCTCCAACTAGCAACTAACACTAACAACTCTAACGCCTAACAACTTTGCAACTCTAACACTTCACGCTAACTAGCCTTTGTATGAAGGGTGCACTCCTATTACACAAAAATTGAAGATAACTATTCAATAAATATAGATCCTTAGATCTCTTCTAAATCCACATTTATCTCTTGTGGTTACAACCAATCTCCTAAAAATGTAAGATACAAATCCTCTCAAAACTCTCCCATCCATGATTCTTATCCTTTCAATATGCATGGTTAATGATCCACATATTCTACAATTATTACACAAATCTTCATGAGCTGGAATTTGAAATTCGAATTTGAGGTTGAGTGGCCAAATAAGACCCTTCTAGAATATCCAAGTAGGCCTAAAATATCACAAAACTTATAACATTTTTAGATATATATGAAAACATGTTAATTTCCTAATATTTAATCACAAATTCTCTTAAAATACTTAAAATAAATTATTTGGAAAAAAATAATGATAAACCCATGTGATTATGAAAATAGTTACTTAATGTAGGGTTATGGGGTTATATAGTTACGGAATGAGGGTGAAATGATGCAAATGTGGGTAAAAGTGGATGACATTTTGGAGGGCCAACAGTTGCATTGAACTTCTTGTGCGGTGTTGCCTTCTTCTTGTCATCTGTATCATGTGGATTTCCTCTCTTCTTAACCCACTTTCCCTTATTTTTCATGTTACCTTTCCAACCTTGTTTAGACTCAACCCTGCACTTTGATTATTCCTAACAATGTTTCAACTTTCTGATGGATTCCTCCAACGGTCTAGGCTCATCAAACTCAATCATGTATTTGAATGATGTCGACAACCCATTGATGAATCTATGAATCTTTTCTTTCTCCTCCTTAAGATAAGGCACATATATCAACAACTCTGAGAACCTACTAGTATACTCCTCATCAGTCATAGACCCCACCTTCAACTCATAGAACTCCTTTTCCATATCATCACAATATCTTTCAGATAGATACTTCTTCCTGAAAAGACTCTCGAACTCATTCCAAGTCAACTCCTCACCTCAAATTTTTCTGAAATTCTTTACATCTTCCCACCAAATGTCTGTTTTTCCTTTAAGACTAAAAGTAGTTATTTTAGCCCTCATATTTTTGAATAATCATGCAATCTAGAAAACTTATTCATCCCAAGTGATGTCACCTTCTGAAGGCAGAGTTCCAGTTGTACAAAGAGGACAAAATAAATAAGAAGTTTGCAGCCATATTCCAAGTCATAGAAGCTCTAAAGCTAAAGCAGACCCTCTCCATTGGATAGTTCTCGGAATAAGCTTTCCAATGGTATATGGAAGTCCAAAAATGGACTTTTAGATTAGAAGTTAGAGTTGATGGAAGCTACCCTTTGAAATCCAGAAAACAAAGAGAAAAGGACCAAGGGTATGGCTCATCGCAAATCGCAATCGACGTTTTTCTTAAGCAACAGGAGCGGAGGTTAGTGAAATCAGCAATCAACGATCACTGATATCGTAAATCACAATCGGTGATCGAAGGTCCTTAGGCCATAGTTTACTACAGATCGAAGGTTCCACACGTCGGTGGTCTAAAGCGAGATCGACAATCGACGAATCACAAGTATTGGAGGGAACGACCAAATGTGGCATCATGAAACTGCCAAAGGCCAATAATACTAAAACAGCCAAGATTTGTGCCTTCATTGTTAAAGCGGCGGGAGGGCCGAAAAGCATTTTACAAAGGAAATCAATTGCAAAACTAGAGAAGGGCGGGCCTTTTCTCTCTCCTCTATAGGGCCACATGGCGGAATATTATTGGATCCGATAAAGACATGGTGGCGTTGAAGTATCATGATGTGGCAAGTACAAAGGACATGTGGCATGTTGATCTGGAATTTTCAGGGTCCTATGGGGGCATATCCAGGTGACATGTGTCACCACCCAGGAAGTGCCACATGGCATATATGACGTCACATCACAATCGGTGATTGGAGGTCTTGACTCATCGCATATTGCAATCGCAATAGTAGAGGAGGGCATAACTGGAAGTAAATATTAGAGATTCCCGATCTTCGAGCTCCGATACTGGAAATGGGTCCTAAGTGCATATATAGTATGGTCCCACGTATTATGCATTAGGACCTATTACAATGCAATATATCGAGTAATCGGCCCCTAGGGCTAAGGCAGAATGGGCCAAAGGAAATTGGCAATTGCAACTTTATGAATCGCATTCTGTTTAAATTTCCTAAATGGCCTGAGTCTCAACACGCTTGTATGATTTGTTCCGTGAGGCACGATTGGTTATGTTCTCTCAATCAAGATTATAAGAAGGGATGGATGAGACGAAAACTGTGTTCAGAGTCTGTTATGGCCATTACGTGTGTCACTCCTGATTCCTGCAAAAGAATAATTAAACCGATTAAGTCCGAAAGCAACAAGGAACCAGTTGAGAGAGTATGAGGTGTAAATTAGAAGAGACATGTTTGGACCAGAGTCCAGTAAAGAAGAGTGACATGGAGATATTTACAGGACCATCATTTCAATTCATTTGCGAATTGTGTTTTGTTGTTTTTTATTGATATTGCTATTCTGTTTTATTTTCAAGAAAAGTATCTTTCCATTGTAATAATTGGACGGAACAAAGCCAGCACGCCAAGGAAGCTAGTAATGTAGGCCACTGGAAGCTCGAGCCTAAGATATTTTGTAATGTTCGTGATCTCCCTCTCCTTATAAAAGGGAAGAAGAAACACTTAGAAAAGGTTCTGAATTCTGAAGAAAAACTACATGTGATTTCTGAAACTGTATGAATTCCATATTTGCATCTTTTAGAATATAAATGAAATAGTGGCGAATGCAACCTTCGAGTATTACAGTATGTTACCTCTCTGTTAAATTCCATTATGTTCACATTTCATCTCTGTTTTCAGGCAATTGTAGTTGCCAAAAATGTCTCATATGTTCTTACAGATTCATTTGTGTTGACTATTTAATGCACATGCATGTATGTATCTTTGAGGTTATATCTTTAAATTTGCACTCCATGAATCATAGCATCCAATCCTCTTTCATTCAATATGTCTATCTTTAACTCAGATAAGTGTAGAATTCTTAATGTTTCAAGCTCTATGTGATGAGTTAGTCTATCTTCTCCTCTTCTTTCATTACTCTGCAAAAGCTGATTAGATTGTAGGTCTTCGAATTACTCAGCCTCCACTAGTTGATACATATATTCCTGTGAGTTTTATATGTGAAAGGATGCCATAATTACATGGCTTATGTCCTTGGATGAAGGAACCAATCCATGTTGTTTATTGTATATTTGTATTTACTATGTGTATAAAAGGTATATGATGTCTCTGGTTTCCTAAAGATCATATAAGACACATACAAGATAGATATTACCATGCAATGGTCTTGTAAGTAATCCAAGGATGTCTCTCAAAGTGACAACATATTTTGGCATCGTTGCTGGGGAACGTATTGAAGGATTTTTCCCTCGGGATACAACAAGTTAAGTACTCTTTGTGTAGGTGAGAAAAGACGTTCTGGTTGCACCCTCATCACCTTTTCGACTCCACAAATCTCATTATCATCTATCATACTGGCTTTTAGAAAGCCTCACACTCGCTCAGGTACCTAGCAGAAAACCTCTTCTATATCTGACCCGGAGAAATTAATTTTCAGGGTAGTCTGGAAGGAGAAAACTCCTACTACCTGTGCTACAGTCTCATCATTCCTTGAAGCTTCCTTCTCCATCTCCCAACACGCTGCCATCCATTACTCAGATTTTACTCCTAAGGTCCTTACATACCCTACAGAAGATGAGCTAGAGCATCGTGCCCCCAAATCAGAAATCGAAGAGAAATAAATCTCAGTTACGACTCCTTTCGTTTCATTTCCCCCTCCTCTTGAGATTGAAAAAGGTAAATTTATCCTCAATAATAGCAATATCCATTATACACTCAGTCACACTACTCTCAGCCTAGTTACTCCAACCACTATGGTTTTGGCCCAAGTTCATCCTGTAAATCTTAATCCCCCCCCATTAATCCAGATGGTTGTTCCGGGCTTCTTACTGAATAAATATGCCCCTCTTGATTTACCTCAACCCCTAAGTGTTATGCCTTAGGACTACCTAAAGCTTTTTCCTAGGCTCAATGGGGAAGAAGAAAACACTACACTGAGACACATTGAAACCTTTTGTGCTTTTGCTAAGAATCTAAATGTAGAACAATTGGATGTGGTCCTGAGACTCTTTGTGAAATCCGTTGATGGAGAAACCCAAAATTGGTTTAAAGCCCTACCGAATGCATCCATCACCACTTGGGAAGAAATTGAAAATTCTTTCACACAAAAGTGGGGTGATCAAAGAGATCATGAGTATGTCTTCACAGAGTTCAATACTATAAGGAAGAATTCAGAAGAGGACATTTCAGAATTCAAAAAAATATTCAATAAGCAGTATAATAACCTACTTGTTGAGATAAAGCCTCCTCAAGCTACTGCTCGTGTAGTATTTGTGGGAGCCCTTGAGTCCGAATTTGGCTTTACCCTGAGAGAGAGGAAGTCTCATACTTTATATCAACTCCAAGTTGATGCTCTTGAGGTGGAAGAAAATTTCACTTCAACAGGAAATTCAAGAGGAAAGAATGAACCTCATGAGAAGAAAAGGGGGAAAGAAGAAGCATCCTCCTCTAGTCAGGGTAAAGAATTACCAGACCTGAAGTGGGAAGAAATGGATAAGCTTATTAAGAGCTTATCGCACAAGGTGGGGAAGCTTGAGCTTGAGAACAAAATTCTCCCTAAACAGAATGCTAAAGGTAACAACCGAGGTTACAACCCACAGTACCAAAGGCCACCATTGCAAATACTTCAAAGGGAAAGAAAAAATAAACTCAATCAGATCCCTCCTCCTCTGTATTTAGAAGATGATCCAGGTGAACAAACACCAGATACACATGAGACACAGGGAAGCTTTTATTCCTCCTTCTCTGAAGAAGAACATAAAAACATAACTCACCATGAGATGTACCTTGATAAATAAGTAGTAGTAAATGAATAAGACATAGGTGATTATTATAAACAATTTTCAGATTTCATGCAAGCACAAATACATCGAAAGTATGATCTCAAATCTTCAAAAAAGAGGTCGAGGGAACCTGAACAGCAAGAGGAAGATACTCCCCAAAATATTCCCCTGGTGTTAATTAAAGGAAAAGGGAAGCTGGCCCCTGACTTATCCAAAGTAAAAGTCTCCCTGACTAAGGAATGCAATAGCTCAAAGGAACACATAGAAGAGAAGGCACTCATTCTGATAAAAGCTATCGGTGATAAAGAAAGAGAGGTAGAGGTGGGAGGCGTAGAAAAGGGCCAGTCTGCATTCAATCTTCAGAATGAACTCGAGAAGGTAAAGATCCTCATTCCCCTAACTAAACTTCTAAAACAACCTACTTATGAAGCTCAAGTCTCCCAGTTCATGCTCCCATCCACTAAAATATCGACCCATGACTGTTTAAACCTTCAAGAAGAGAAACCAATGGTTGTCTTTGGGCCTCGTGTCAAAGAACTTGATTCTTACACTACACCCTTCTACGTGACCTTGGTAATTCATGACCTCTTATTGCATAATTGTATGTTGGACTCTAGAGTCTCACATAACCTCATGCCCTTAGGCATGATGGAACAACTTGGATCGTAGATCACCAGGCCCTACAAGGACCTTTACTCCTTTGACTCTAAGAGGGTCAAATGCTTGGGAATGATAAAAGATTTGGTGGTAAACCTGGCTCAAATCCCTGTGAAGAGCATGGTGATGGACATAGTAGTGGCAGATATTTCCCCTAGATTCGGCATGCTCCTATCTAGGTCTTGGGGTTTCAAGGTGGGGGGCTCTATCAAATTAGATCTAACTTATGCCACTATTCCCACTTTTGGAGGTGAAGAAAGGAGGTTTTATAGAGAGTCCATATTTGTAAAAACAATGCCCCCAACTGAAGGTTTTAGGAATTCTCCTATGTATGGAAAAGAAAATGACCTCTCCTACCTATTCCTAGAAGAATATGAGACCATCTTAGAAGAAACGCAAGTACATCTAATGATACAGTTGGACAACCAGCACACAGATAAAAACAAAGTATGGAAATTATACTTTGATGGAGCAAATTTGAAAGAGGGAAATGGAGCAGGAATATTGTTGGTAAGTCCTTAGGGCAACTTGATACCCCTCTCATTCAAGCTGGAGTTTGTGGGAACCAACAATGTGGCAGAGTATGAAGCATTGCTCTTTGGACTACAAATAGCAAGGAATATGAATATTGAATGCTTAATGTGCATGGAGACTCTGAGTTAATTATAAACAAATCTGAAATGAGTGCCGAGATAAACACCCCACACTGAGGACTTACCAGAATGAAGTATGGGATTTAACTGCTAACTTTTTCCTGACCTTTAGTATCCAATTTATGCCCAGAGAAGAAAATAGAATCGTTGATTCCCTTGCTATAGTAGCAAGCAATTTCAAATCTCCTCAAAATTTGCTTCTCAAATACGAGGTGGAGGTCAGACACAGACCCTCTATACCTGATAATGTCAAGCATTGGCAGGTATTCAAGGACAATGAGCAAATCAAACGGGTTATAGAAGTAGTTGGGAAGTTCACTAGCTCGACTATTGATCGGGAAGAGGAAAAAGAGGTAGATCAAGAACCAACTTCGTGGGAGAACACAGTGGACGGACAGAAAAATCTACAACTTGAGGGGAATACTATTCCTTATGGGCTAGTTCCACTAGAAAGATTATTTAACCAAAATGACATAGCCTCCAAAACAATGGCTCTAGAGATGGACCAACAAGTAGAAGATTGCAATGTTGGCTTAGAAGATGAACCTCAGATGGTCAGGCTATCAAAGGGAATCCCCTCACAGTACAAACAAAGGTATTTAAATATTTTCAAAATCTATAAGGATGTTTTTTCTTGGTCTTATGAGGATTTAAAATCATTTGATACTAACATCATACAACATAAGATTCCTTTGAAGAGTGGAATAAAACGATGCAAGCAGAAGCTCAGGCAGATTAATCCACTCTTACTCCCCTCTATTGAAAAAGAAGAGAGGAAACTTATACAGGCTAAAATCATAGTGTCTTTAAGGTACTAAGAGTGGGTGGCCAACCTAGTCCCAGTTCGAAAAAAAAAAAGGGGGAAATAAGGTTATGTGTAGATTTTCGTAACCTTAACAGGGCATCTTTGAAAGACAATTACCCACTGCCCAAGATGGATTATATATTATAGAAGGTGGTGGGATCAGTTAGAATGTCCATGATGGATGGGTTCTTTGGTTACAACCAAGTGGCATTCCACCCCGATGATCAAAAGAATACTGCAGTCACAACCCCTTGAAGAACTTTCATGTATGCTCTCATGCCATTCGGTCTTGTGAATGCAGGGGCCACTTTTCAAAGAGCTATGGATATAGCTTTTGTAAGGGAGAAAGACAAGTTTGTAGCAGTATATTTGGACGATATTATAGTATTCTCTAAGACTTGAAGCTCACCTTTCAAAAATACAGGAGGTATGGACTATCTTTGAATCCCAAGAAATCTCAGTTTTCCCTGAGTGAGGGGAAGCTACTAGGGCACATAGTAGTGCAAGAGGGAGTGGAAATTGATCCTAAGCGAGTTGAAGCTATCATTCACATTCCTCTACCCAGAAATAAGAAAGAGGTCCAAGTATTTTTGGGGAGAATCAATTTTTTGAGAAGGTTCATACCCAACTATGCTGAAATAGTGAAGGGTGTTACAAATATGCTTAAAAAAGAAAATGAAGTCAAATGGAGCCCTACCTCTCAATATTCTTTTACTAGAATCAAAGAAGCTTTTGTTGAAGCACTGGTACTAGTCAGCCCTAACTACTCAATGCCTTTCTATATCTTTCCTTTTGCTTCTCCGCAAACTATTGTTGCAGTTTTGCTACAAAAAATTAAAGATGGTTATGATCAGCCCATCACCTTCTTTAGCCAAGTCCTGAGGGATGTTGAACTGAAATATAACATCTTGGAGAAATAAGCATATGCACTAGTCAAAGCTTTGAAGGCATTTCGAGTGTATGTGCTACAGTTATAAATTACAGATTTGTCATAATGACAGCGGTCAAGGACATCCTCGTACAAGGAGACAATGAAGGAAAAAGGGGCAGGTGGATAGAAAAGATACAAGAATATGAGTTAGACATAAATCCCACTAAGCTCATAAAAGGCGAGGGATTGGCTAAGATTTTATCATAATCTAACTGCCAAGCTTTGGGAATAAACCTGATAATATAGGAAAATAGAACATAAGTTCAATAGAGTGGGATTAAAACAACAAAGAAAAAGATCTATTCTAAATATGAGGGATCACCTCGCTATAAGAATATCACCCATTATCTCTTATTCCTGAGGTGCCCACTAGGGATGGACAAATCCAAATACAGAGCATTGAGACTGCAGGTTCAAAAGTATATCATATCCAATGGTCAACTTTATTAGAAAGACTCGGTGGGAGTTTTGTTGTTATGCTTGGTAGAAGGAAAAACTCATAAAGTAATTGAAGAACTTTATGGGGGAGTTTGTGGAGGTCATTATAGCTGGAAGACCACAACTCACAAAATCCTCAAAGTGGGATTCTATTGGCCTACACTATTTGGAAATGTGAATTTACAAGTCAAGTCGTGTCAGAAGTGCCAAGTCTTTGCTGAGAGACAAACACTTTCTCCTCTTCCCATGAGGGGACTAGACTTCATATGAGAGATAAACCCACCTTCGAGTGGCCAACATAAGTGGATATTAATAGCCACCGATTATTTCACTAAGTGGGTAGAGGCCATCCCAGCCAGAAACACTACAGATTCAGTGGTAATCAGGTTTATGGAGGAAAACATATTAGCTCGTTTTGGTTGTCCTGTCAAAATTATCACTGACAATGCTTAAGTCTTCAAATCTAAAAAGTTCACCAGCTTCTATCAGAAGTTCAATATCATCATCGGGCACTCCACTACCTACTATCCTCAAGGAAACAATTTAGCTGAGTCTTCAAACAAAACTGTGGTGAGAGTGCTGAAGAAGACCATCACCAAGAATTAGAGAAACTGGGACACCCAATTGAAGTTTTCCCTCTGGGCCAACCGAGTGAATCATAAACATTCCACTAGGAAATCGCCTTTCGAGCTAGTGTATGGTAAGGCCGCAATCTTCCCAATCCAATTAGCAATGCCAGTGGCAAAGTTACTACAAGAAGCTGAGGAGGAGCCAAGTGCTTTGACATGACGAAGGATAAACCAGTTGGTTGAGTTTCATGAAAACAGGGAACAAGTGGGGCTTAAATTGGAAAATTTCCAACAAAAGATGAAATATTTGTTTGACAAAAAGGCCAAGGATCGACCCCTTCAAGAAGGATATTTAGTTCTCTAATGGGGCGTTCGACCGGGAGAAAAGGGTAAACATGGAAAGTTTGATTCCCTTTGGTTCAGCCCTTTCAAAATTTCAGAAGAAAAAGGAAATAATACGTACCTACTCAAAAATCTGGAAGGTGAATTGTTGGAGCTACCAGTAAATGGTCAGTTCCTTAAACTCTATTTCCAGGATTAAAAGGTATTGTCTTGCACTCACTGTAAATACCGATGTATGTTGTAATTATCATATGAATTTTCCAGTTTTTTGTTTAAAAGTTCCACTTTCACAAAATTTTCACTTGTTTAAAAAGAATCCATGCCCAAAAAAGAGAAGTTTACAGTATGCAGGTTCTCGGCACCTTGCTAGCAAGGCACTGTCCCCAGGTGGAGCCAATGTTGTCACCTTCTGAAGGCAGAGTTCCAGTTGTACAAAGAGGACAAAAGAAATGAGAAGTTTGCAACCATCTTCCAAGCCACAAAGCTCTCAAAGATAAGTCGGACACTCTCCACTGGATAGTGTTCGGAATAAGATTTCCATTGGTACATGGAAGCCCAAAAATGGACTTCTGGATCAGAAGTTAGAGCTGCTGGAAGCTACCCTTTGAAATCCAAAAAACAAAGAGAAAAAGACCAAGGGTAAGGCTCATCACAAATATCAATTGGCATTTTTCTGAAGCAGCATCAGGGGAGGTCAGTGAAATCAGCGATCAGCGATCGCCGATATCACAAATCGCAATCGGCGATCGGATGTCCTTAGCCCATAGTGTATCGCAAATTGGAGGTTCCACATGTCGGTGGTTTAGAGAGATCGGCAATTGACGAATCACAAGTACAGGAGGGAACGACCAAATGGGGCATCATGAAATTGTCGAAGGCAGATAATACTAAAACCGTCAAGATTTGTGCCTTCAATGTTAAAGCGTTGGGAGGGCTGAAAATAATTTTACAAAGGAAATCAATTGAAAAACCAGAGAAGGAAGGGCCTTTTCTCTCTCCTCTAAAGGGCCACATGGCAAAATATTATTGGATCTGATAAAGACATGGTGGCTCTGATGTCATCATGATGTGGCAAGTACGGATCACACATGGCATGTTGATCTGGCATTTTCAAGGTCTTATGGGGGCATATCCAGGCAACATGTGTCACCACTCAGGAAGTGTCACGTGGCATGGGTGACATCACATCGCAATCGATGATCTGAGGTGTTGTATCATCGCATATTGCAATCGCAAGAGTAGAGGAGGGTGCAATTGGAAGCAAAGATTAGAGATTCCTAGTCCGCGAGCTTCGATATTGGAAATGGGTCCTAGGCGCATATATAGTATGGTCCCACGTATTATGCGTTGGGACCTATTATAATGCAATATATCAAAGAATCGGCCCCGTGGGCTAAGGCATAAGGGGCCAAAGGAAATAGACAATCAAAACTTTACGAATCCCATTATGTTTAAAGTTCCTAAATGGCCTTAGTCCTGACACGCCTATATGATTTTTTCCATGGGGCACGATTGGTTTTGTTGGCTTAATCAAGATTGTTAGAAGAGATGGATGAAACGGAAGCTGCGTTCAGAGTCTGTTATGGCCATTACGCATGTCACTCTCGGTTCCTGCAAAAGAAGAATTAAAGTGGTTAAGGCCGAAAGTGACAAGGAATCGACCAAGAGAGTATGATGCGTAAGTTAGCAAAGACATGTTTGGACTAGAGGCCAACAAAGAAGAGTGGCATGGAGATATTTACAGGACCATCATTTCAGTTGATTTGTGAATTATGTTTGTTGTTTTTTATTGATATTTCTATTTTGTTTTATTTTCAAGAAAAGTATCTTTCCATTGTAATAATTGGAGGTAATAGAGCCAGCATGCCGAGACAGCTAGTCATGTAGGCTGTTAGAAGCTCTAGCCTAAGATATTTTTTAATTTTCATGATATCCCTCTCCTCATAAAAGGGAGGAAGAAACACTTAGAAAAGGTTTTGAATTTTGAAGAAAAACTACATGTGATTTCTGAAACTGTATGAATTCCAGATTTGCATCTTTCATAATATAAATGAAATAGTGGTGATTCCAACCTTCGAGTATTACAGTATGTTACCTCTCTGTTAAATTCCATTATGTTCACATTTCCTCTCTGATTTCATGCAACTGTAGCTCCCAGAAATGTCTCATATGTTCTTAGGGATTCATTTGTGTTGACTAGTTAATGCACATACCTATATGTATCTTTGAGGTTATATCTTTAAATGCGTGCTCCATGAATCATAGCATCTAATCCTCTTTCATCCATTATGTCTATCTTTAACTCATTTAAGTGTAGAATTTTTTATGTTTCAAGCTCTATGTGGTGAGTTAATCTATATCTTCCTCTTCTTTCATTACTCTGAAAAAGTTGATTAAACTGTAGGTCCTCGAATTACTCAGCCTCCACTAGTTTATACATATATTCCTATGAGTTGTATATGTGAAAGGATACCATAAATACATGGATTATGTCCTTGGATGAAGGAACCGATCCATGTTGTTTATTGTATATTTGTATTTACTATGTGTATAAAAGGTATATGATGTCTCTGGTTTCCTGAAGATAATATAAGACACATAAAAGATAGATGTTACCAGACACTAGTCTTGTAAGCAATCCAAGGTTGTCTCTGGAAGAGACAACACCAAGCAACCAAGCTTTTGCATCTTATGACTTCTTCTTTTCTCCATCAAATGTAGGAGGATTTTCTTTCTTGAACTCCTATGGCAAGTATTGATTCTCACTCCTCCTATATGGATGGTGACAGTGATAGTGATGTTGTATCTCTGAACCAGAATTATAATAGAACTCATGGTCATTACCCTTCCTGTCAAGTGTATCCAAAAACCTACCATCTCTGACTTTTTCATCCCTGTCAAACCTGTATCCTGATTGAGACCTGCTGCCACATGCCCCATTAGTCCCTTCCTGTCCATGACTGATCCTAAGCAGTCCCTATCTCTACAAATCTAATAGACTTTGAAGGATGATTGTATTAACTTCTACTTGCTTTTCATGTGCCCTGGTAAGTCTTTCTTAAGACTGAATGATCATGTTGTTATCTACCTTACAACTTCTGGTCTCTACTTTCAAACTTCTCAATGTATTTTCTATGTCAGGGGAGTACTCATCGCCATGTTGTTCATCTGATTTGTGGGGAAAATCACGTGAACTGTAGTCCACCATTTTGCTTGTCATCTCTGATCTTCTTCATGCAAACATACCAGGCCAAATAAACCAAATATAGACATGATCAAACAAACCTTAGTAAAGTTCAGGGGTGGCTATCTCTTATGCACAAATAAGTCCAGACTAGTGCAACATATGTACATGTAATGAAATCAACATATCAATTGTTCCAACATCAACATCATGACAACACAAAACTAGAATAATGACCATCACAATGCATGCATAACAAACACATAGACAACTAACATGCACGCATGACAAACACATTATACCCATCTAGTCCTAGTGTTTGAACCTGGAAGCTCTAATACCACCTTGTAATGCCTTCGCCCACATTTACCCAAATTCACAAGCTCGCCAGGGTAAACATGAGATGAGAGTTACTATGCGAGACCCGATTTCAAAGATGCACTTATGGAAAATGGGGTCCACATGTCCAGAACTGACTGCAAACACCCAATGACACATGATCACACTATTATCATCCTAAATTGACCCAACATTATTACTTTTCAGTTTCATTTCCTTGAATTTAACATAACTTTCTATTTTTTCTAGTTTCCTCAAGTTCTAAACTTCTGAGGTTGTTTTTAGGTCCTAAACAATATTTTCAAGGAAAACAAAGAGACTAGAAAAGTGCAAGATTAGTTATCTTGTTCGTTTTTGGCCTCCTTGTGGAGATCTTCGAAACACAGTATTATGATAGTCAAACGAAGATCGTATGCTAAAGTTATGACCCCGGAAAGTTGGAGGTTTGAATTACTCATTTATACAAACACTTTGTGTACATAGTTCCTGTAGGTTATAAATACATATATGTTCATTAATTCAATAAGCTCACCAGAGAATCATAATTAACACAATGACAAAGCTAAACATTCAATCTCAACTCAGAACTTGACCTAGACTGACTAGAACAAACTAGGCATTTCATCAAACACATGGCATAAATGTAAGTTACATGTCATGAATCCATATCTGATCATAAAACTCTGAGATTCATCTAAGAATCACTAAAAAGGCCCTATGCCCTCTCCACATAGCTACAACAACACTTATTAGTTCATACCTTCATCGTCAATCAATAACTAGACCATTGATGACATGAGCCATAAAAAACATACATCATTTAACTAGGAAATAATCAGTAAATAACTAGCATAGGAAACATGGCAACTCAGTCATAATATCACCAATATAATCGCTACAAATATGCATGGACCACAACAGAAGAATGGCTCTTATTAATGTATGAAAATATCAACCAAGTTAGGGACTTCCACGTACCACCCAACCATAGATTGAGTTGAACCAAATCTATTTTTCAACCAATTATCCCTGCACCATATTCCAAGCATGAATGTGGGATCTCACGGAATAAACCAAACAAACCAAACCAAGGCTTCCAGAGGGCAAACCACCTCAACCCTCAACTAATTATTCCACTTCACAGTCGGACATCATTAACATCAACCAGATCAATCTCTACTAAAGCTATCTATGGCTCCAGAGCATTTGTTCCAACTCGGCTCTAGGACTAGTAACTCAACCCACAATTGTCAAAGGGATCCAGAGCATTTGTCTAGCCAAGGCTCCAGGCTAGTAACTCAACCAACCAAGGGCTCCAGAGCATTTATCCAACCAAGGCTCCATGACTAGTAACTCAACCCACCAAGGGCTCCAGAGCGTTTGTCCAACCAAGCCTCTAGGACTAATAACTCAACCCAAGTTGTTCCAAGGCTTCCAAAGCGTATTTCTAACCAGGGCTCTAGGAACTAGTAACTCAACCTACAACCATAAGTAACATGAGCACCAATCAAAAAACAAAGGGGAAAAACCGAAAACAACATGATTATTCAGGAAATGACAAGGATAGGAAACATCGTTGACAATCCAAACAATCCTCCATGCCAATGACAAATCATAACCAAATAACCACATGTATACACCATGCATGCCAAAACTATCAAGTAAATCATACATGCAACTCAGTACCTGCAAAGAAATCCAGTTGTAGTTTTTGATCCCATTGTCCCCTTGCACTTTCCTGCTTTCCTTTTCCTTCTTTCTCCAAATCCAATGAAACTAGAGTGCTCCAAGCATGCTCTAATAATGCTCCAATATTTATCTGAGTGTGCAAGAATGAGTGAGAGAGAGAGAGAGAGAGAATATAAGAGAGTTCCAAGATAAAGCTAACAAAAGTTTGTGAATTGATCCTCATAAGCCTTTTTATCATTAAGGTCTCTATTTTCTTCATGTTTCCTTAATTTTCCTTCAATTTCCCTCTCATGCAAATTTGTGACCTTTCATCTCTCTTTTCTCCCATTTTCCGTTATTTTCATAAATAAAATGACAATTAATGTCTCTTTGCCTGTTCCAATTTCCATAGCCATTTATTAATCACCAATGATCCCCATCACTATGTTTTTTCCCAACATTTAACTTGGAATACGTGTCCCATGACCTTGGTCTTATTTTTATTTATTTACATAGGAAATCAACCCAGGGTTGTTATACCTCTTTTCCTCAAAATCCCTCTATCATATCCTTAGAAGTCAGAACTCAGAGGATGATTGTCAAGCCAGTCTAGCCTACCTTATGGAAGTTGGTCGAAAGGACATCAATGCTAAGAAGGATTGACACATTATTCCCTAATTCACCCTATGACATATTTGTATCATATGGTACCCCTCCCACACAACCCTTATGTGAATGAGCCAAGAAATATTGTTGAAACAAAACAAAAAAAAGTTTTAAAATCCATGTAGGTTGGCTTCGTGGCACATAATGAAATTTGGATGCATAAGTGGGAGGTTATATTAACTCCCCACACATCACTTTTCCCAGTATAAAGGAATACGCCTCGTTCTACTCCACCACCCCGCATTGTGATGAATTTTTCAAGCTCCAACATGCATCATCTTAATTGTGACTTGATGGGTATCATGTGGGAGGATCGCCTCTTCCAAGTTAAATCATGAACTTGGTTAATACCTCCATCCATCTTTAGTGGCATAATTTCTCAACAAAGCCCATCTCCATCCTTCCCCTCTCGAAAAATTGATCTTTGCCCCTCTTAGTTCATCGTGGCATCTATAAATATGAACACTAAGAGACTTTGTAATGAGCCCCAGGTGACTTCAAGCTTCCTTATCATTTGAGGGATTAGGCCTTCACTCCCCCACCCTTGTAGCTTGATCAAGTGGTGGAGCTCACTCTCAAGAGCCCTCCCTGAAAAGATCATCAGCAACAACAAAATTGTTAACAAGAAATTGGGTTAAGTGTCTCCAAGTTTGCCTTCAGTTCTTGTGCTCTCGTTTTATTCATCATCTCCTTCATTTTGTTGGGATTCGCTCTATTTTGAATATCTAATATAATTATGGGTCCTTTTTTTACTTAAAATGGAAAATTCATTAGTAGGATAACTTTCTTATTTTTATCACGGAAGAGCTTTAATCTCTAAAATTCAATCCTTCTAGCCTAGAGGACAAACTTAATGCTATTCTAGGTTAGCTTAATGAACTCAAATTAAGTGGCAATGCCCCGAGAAACTAGGACTCATCTAGCTAAGCTCTAAACCATGACTTTGGAAACCTGTATTTTTCCCTAAATAGGCCCATAAAGGAAGTTCTTTACTTTCCTTTTTAATGGGATCTTTTTGCAAATTTATGTATGCAAACCTGTTATCATGGTCTTGTTCCTTTGTACTCTTTTTGTTTTGATAATCAGTTCCTCAGTGAGGGACCCTCTGAAGCTGGTGAAAGTGTAATGATTCCCCCATGTATTTTGCTACGACTTAGTGTAGATTTAATTTCAATCCTTTCTCATTGGTGTTTTAAAAGAAAATTAATCTTAGTAGAAATAAAATAACATCTCTATATTTACTAATGAATTTTGTCTATATTCATCTTTCGAGCATGACAACTCTCTTTTTGACAATAACAACTCTATCTTGTTGATTGTTATGCCTTCTTCTCAATGGAATTTTCTTGCAATACTTTTGCTTTCCTTCACAAACATGACATTATCATACTTTCTCTATTGTACATGTATAAATTTGCAAGACTCAAATTTACATTCACCTTGTTGAGCTTCAAGAGTTATATCAAATGATCCATGGATTCTATTATTATATAAAATGATCAAACGATTTATAATTTTAATACCCTATGACATTCACCTTTACAATTTTTGAATAGTCATTTGGCTATTTCATCTATTAAGAAATATTTGCTTCACTTTTTTTTACTAAATTAGGCCTTCGTATATTATTGATAAAAATATATACAACAATTATATTTATGGTATTCCATTAGGGAAACTAAACCAAAAAATATAGAAATATGTCTGGAGTTTTTAAAAGGAGGCCCTAAAACATAACAAAACATTATTAGTAATTGAGCACATAACTCAAAATGATTGTAGTAACCAACAAAGTGAGAAGAATATTGGTAAAACCAAGAAAGTTGCCCTAAGTGTCAGTGGACAAAAAATTGAAACTAGACATCATTTACGACTATTGGGAGAGTCCACCTAGATAGGAGTAGGGGCCACATCCTCCTCCTCGTTGCTTTGAAGGTATAAATGAGTAAACTTATTGAGCTTGTGGTCCATTTTGTTGACTTCTTGTTGCAAAGTGTCAATGCACAGTAGGATTAATTGATGTGCTTCATTTCTTTCGACGAGAACCTTGCCCATAGTGGTCTTTGACTTCTAATATAAATCCATTGTTTCCTTATATTGAGTGTGTTTGGGTCGACTATTGCTAGTGTCATGACCCACTATTCAACATCTTCCTCCACCTGAATATTCAAGAGAAATCTCTATTCAATGTGTGCTTTCCGTTCGATTGCTTCTATTTATTCATTGACCAAACGAAGGGTGAGGTCCTTGTATCTTTTGGTCATTTTTTAAAACTTGCTTGTGTCTAGTGCAGGGTGGAGGGGCTTTGCTGTTAGAGAATTTCCTAGAAGGAGTAATAGCCCTGAGATACATGTTAACTATATTGATGAGTATACAAAAATTGGAAGAGCCACAAAAGGAAGTGGCATGATGAAGCAAGGTGAAACAAATGGGAGGAGGAAAACAAAAAGGGAGTGCCTTGCGACAAGGAGTGAGTTGAAAGAGAAATTTGGGTTCAGGATATAAAGACAAGGGAAAGAAAACCAAAGGGATTTTATTGCAAAGATCGAGGAGGAGAGAATAGACAAGGGATTCAAAAAAGTGCAAAGGTAGTTGGAGGAAAAGCCATGGAGTTGCAACAAGACTGTTGTCAAATCTACTAGACAGAGTAGAGAATTCGAGGTATAGAAAAGGAAACCACAACAATGAGAATCAACAAAGATAAACAATAGAGATTGGCTCACCATGGAGGGAGATGTTGTTGTGGTGCTGGATATATAGATTCCATAATGATGTACATGAACTAAGGACTAGATTTCAAAAGATGGATAGTCGTCAAAAAGTCCATAACTAAAACGATTTGAGTGCTTGCAACTAGAGTGTTCATGGTGAGGTGATGACGCAGGTTGAGGTGATGGCCATCTTCAGTGAGAATTTTTTGCTTATCAATTGCACCTGTCCACATTATAATGGCCTAATGACTATTAGAAAGGTGCTCGAGCAATTGACGGATGCATCTTAGTGTTGCTAGTGGTGATCACCCCATGTGGGGAAAATATAGTTGCTTCACTTACTTTTATGTATATATAGAACTTTAAATTCAATCAATGTACTTGCCTTATAAATTTGTCTTTCTCCTCAAAACTTTGTGTTGTGATAATATTGAAAATCAATTACTTTGTATTAATCTTTAAACTCTTCTTAAAAATCTCGTTCAATTCTACTTTTCTCATTGTTACTAAGGAGGTCACTACCTTATAGTGTTATTTTCTTGAATAAACAAGAAAATTGACTAACATAATAATAAAAATACTTAACTAATTAGTAAAACAATACATGTTATCATAATAAAATCATTGTTTGTAATGAAATTAATTCCTTTTATACTAATAACTAAATTTTTTTTTTTGTACCAAGCAGATCCACCTGAAAAGATCACACTTCCTACCAATTCAACAACAAAACCTAACCTTAAAAATGTCTAGAGAATCAAACCTCTGACCCCTCAATAACAAATATGCTTAACATTCAACTCAACAAATTAAACTAACCCTCAAAATTTACTAAATAACTATATTATTATTACTATTCTATCTAAATGTTATCTAATTATCAATTTAGTAATTATTTATATAAATAATAATACATCAATAATTTTTATATTTTATAAATTCAAAATTCTTAAATAAAATTTAATAAGTTAAAATTAAACTTAAAATTCTCACACACAACTTAATAACATAAAATATATATGAAGAGCACACTTATCATGGTAAACCTTCACTATTATATTACTTTTACCATAAGCCACAAGACATGGATGTGTAATAGTTGATAGACATGGTGTGTAGCATTTGAGTGGGGTCATAATAGTGCAAACTTCTTCCTTCGAGTGGGGAGTTTTTGTCGTTTCAACCATAATTTGCCAAAATAAAATTATATATATAGATATTTGTTTGGAATTCAATTGGTAGTAGTGTATAAATGAAGTGTTAATCGAACGCAAAAGTCTTGGTTCAAATCTTAATACTATCCAAATCGAGTGAAGAAGTTAGACATTGAAAAAGTAAGTTCCTACCAAACTTATTATATATATATTTTAAAATTTCTACAAACCTATTATATATATAATTTTTAAAATTTTGAATAATTAAACAATTAAATATAAATAATATTTTTTATAATATTTGGATCAATACATCAAGCAGATGAAGAAGCAATCTATCTCATAAGATATCTTTAGCCTCGTGGACGTTAAAATAATTTCTTTCTTTTTTAGACTTTTGTGATCCATAATAATTTTTGAAGAAGATTGCAGATAAATCACATAAGTATTGTTTGATGGTCAACGTTTTGAACCTAACAATGACGTTCATCATCAGAACCAAGATGAAAAAAACTGATCTACCAGTACGATTAAATAGCAAAGGGATGCATCAAGATCCAAAACTAGTCGTTAGATAATAATACTATTTTATTTTTGTACTAACAACTAGTCAAAAAAAAAATTACTC
>APFE030387078.1:955-35311 GCA_000404065.3 Pinus taeda
CTTGGCAGGCTGAATCCTGGTGAAGTACTCCTCGGTCTTTGGCAGATTTCCTTTCCAAGTACTTGCTTAATATATTTCAGCCATCATGTACCCCTTCTGACCTCATATATTAGGGGGCATCTGTTATAGCTCCAAATCTCACTATTATGGTTTGTGATGCTCCACTCATGGCCTAGGGCAACCCCTCCTTCCAGACCTGGTCCAAAATCTAAAAAACAGTGTTTTATTCCCTGTACGCGACATTGCCCTGAGTTAAACGCGTGTATACGCGGGTTCATACATACCCAACCTGCGTATATGTATTAAAACACTTAAAAAAATATAAAACTCCTTATTTTCGGGTGGAGATTGCGGGTTTTACCTGCTGAACACCTGTTAGTGCTCGTGGCCTCAACTGTCCCCAACCAATTCCTAACTAAAAACCTACTTTGGAATTGGTATAAAAAGACATGAAAGGGAAGGCCTAAAGGAGGAGAGAGTATAGAGAAAGGTTATTATATTGAGTTTTTTCCCCTGATCAGGTCTGAAGACCCTTGTGCCTTCTGCACTTCCCCCATATTGTACAGGAAACCCTTGTTTCCTTGTGATTTGATGTTCATCCCTTAGTCATGACATCTTAGAGTGAGTATTGGAAGGTGACCTACTAGAGGCTTGAGGCGGGACGGATCCAAAAGGAGGTTGAGCTTTGAGCCTGCAGAAGTGGTTCAGGTGATATTGCTCTTTTTTGTACTATTCTATTTGTCTAATAAAGAAACACGTCTTGTTCCCGATATGCTTCTTTCTTTATGTTAATGAAGTTCATATTTGAACTTCATGTATGAATGGATGTCTAAAAGTTTATAACTTACTCCTTTCTTATATAACATAAAGATCATTTTTATGTAAATCTTTGTCCATATACTGTTGCATTCCTTGGAATTGTTGTTTTTACAGGGCAAAGGAGCAAAAGGGATGTGAAGAAGGGTTTGCACCCTTGAGTAACTACCCAAATGTAGGACCTCAGGTATGTCCTTCTCACCTTAGAAATAGCTTTTTCTAGCATAATGGCCATGTGTGTGTATGTTTCTTGACTTAGACAACTTTCAGACTACTAGGGTTCCACCCAAGAGCCTTAGGGGATAAATTCCCGCAACAATAACGTTGCGGGGAATGAAGTGTACTCTTTCACCAATGGATTCTCAGGATGCCATCAAGTTTTCATAGTAGAAGAAGATAAGAAGAAAGCAATGTTCCCCATAGAATGGGGATCTTATGCATATCATGTCATGCCATTCGGTCTAAAGAATGCACCTATTGTTTTCTCCTGAATTGTTAGAGCTGCCTTCAAGGACTACATCCACTGATTCCTAGAAGTATATGTGGACAATTGGATAGTTTACATCTTGTTGAAGAAGCATACCAATCTACTTTGAATGATGTTTGAGCGATGCAGACAACTACAAATCTATTTAAACTTGAAGAAATGCATCTTTGCAGTTCCATTCGGAGAACATTTCTAGGCCATATGGTTGCAAGGATGGTGTTTGTGTAGATCCCACAAAGGTTGTGGCAATCCTAAATATGGACCTACCGAATAATGTGAATCAGCTGCGATCAACACTGGGCCACATAGGATATTACCGCCAGTTCATCCAGAACTACACATCCATTACCGCTCCCATGGAGAGACTGCTAAAGATGATGGAAGCATTCAAGTGGACAAAAGCCTATAAAGTAGCGCTAAACATGCTAAAGGAAAAGCTATTGAGCGCTCCCATTTTGGTATATATGGACTAGAATAAATAGTTCCATGTACACATTGACTCATCAAGAATTGCAGTAGGGGTATTATTGGCGTAACCAGGAGAAGGTAACTTAGATTACCCAATCTACTTTGCTAGTCTGAAGCTATAAACCGTAGAAAATAACTACACCACAATGAAAAGAGAAGCATTGGCCATGGTATACTCATTACAAAAGTTTAGGCACTATTTACTGGGAGCTCCATTCAAGTTCTTCATGGACCATTCAGATTTGAAATATCTAGTCAATAAGTGAGTCTTGGAAGGAAGAATCTATAGATGGTTGTTGTTGTTCCAAGAATTCACATTTGCAGTTGTTATCAAACTAGGAAGATTAAATGTGGGGCCAGACTACCTTTCAATATTAGATTCAGGAGAGAGTGAAGGCTCGTTGGACAACCGGCTACCATATGTTGACTTGTTCCACATAGGGGCCATATCAGATTACCTAGAGGAGATCGTTGCTTTCTTGGCAACACCACATTGTCTAGAAGGATACACGGCAACACAGAAAAGGAACCTAGTAGTAAGGGCAAAAAAATATCAACTAATTGTTGGCCATCTATACAATCTAGGACTTTATCAAGTCTTGTGACACTATCTCCTTCATCATGAAAGGCACGAGGTGCTATGGGAGTGCCATGCTGGGATTGCGGGAGGGCATGCCAGTGGAAATGCTACCACAAGGAAAGTCCTATAGGCAGGGTTGTTATGGACCACCCTCCACAAGGACGTTAAGGAATATTCAAAGAGATGTGATGTTTGTCATAGGGTCGACAAGCCATTGTATCGAGATGAATTACCTTTACATCTAGTACACATAGTACATATTTTTGAAAAATGGGAAGTAGACTTCATCGATCCGATTACACTGCCAGAATGTCATTACCATGCAAGAGACATTATCATAACTACCGAGTACCTCAATCGATGGGCAGAGGAAGCACCAGTAAAGGATTGTATAGCCGATATAGCTGCAAGGTTAATCTTTGAGAGCATAATATCCAAGTTCGAGTGTCCGAAGAGCCTAAATAGTGATCAAGGGAATCACTTCATAAATGAAGCATTTTCATCTCTCCTGAAGAATTTCTTGGTCCAACATCATAAGAGCAACCCTTACCATCCTTAGACTAATGGAGTGGTTGAGGCATTCAACAAGAAAGTTGAGAAGGGCCTAACAAAAAATGTTTCAGCAAATCGAGATGACTGGGATGAGAGGGTGCCAACTACATTGTGGGCATAAAAAACAAAGGTAAAGTGGTCACACAAGCTAACACAATTCTAATTGGTGTACGGGAGAGAAGTGATAGTACCAATGAAATTCATTGTACCAAGCATCTTCATTTCTTAGGCTACTAGAATGACAAATGATGAATCTTTACAAGAGAGGTTGGACGAGCTAACAAAGTTAGATGAATAAATTTTTTTAGCTGAATTCCCCCAATCAATCGTGAAATGGAGACCAAAGGCTTGGAATGAAAGACACATTAAGAAGAAGGATTTCATAGTGGGAGATCATGTTATGTTATATGACAACAAATTTCAAAAATTCTCGAGCAAGTTATAGATGCATTGGTTGGGCCCATTTGTAGTTGTGGAGATCAAAGAGTCTAGTGTGGTGAAGCTAGCGCAACTAGATGAAATATTGTTACTAGGATAGGTGAATGGTGTAGGCCTGAAACCTTTCCACAAGTCTAAAGTCATGTCATCAAATTGAAGGGTTCTCATAAACGGGCCCCTAGGCAAGTTTAGAGTCAATAACACTTAGTCAGTTGCATAGTCAGTTACATTTTCATTTCTTTTTCCAGCAAATAAATAATGCATGTCAATTCGGTGGTGGCATCAATGTCATGACACCGCAACCCACTTGTGGTCAGTGGTCACAGGGTTTATGAGTCTTATTCGTTGTACTCTGAGTCCTTTTCAAAAATAAATAGGAAATAATATACCTGTTAGATAAATTTTCGTAAGATATTTTCTTGTTAGGGAAGAAATTAACTAATAAGTGTCTGCCATTACATAACCTTTTTTACCCATACACTACACTTTGTACTTTCCCATGCTACATCATCTGAGTTAGATCCAGGCCAGCCGACGGTGGAGTAACATGATTGAGTCTGCATAGGGAAAGTTGTCTTAGTAATTAGTTTCTGAGTCTAGCCAGAAATGTCATGTCAAGGTTGGTCTACTTAATCTAGATGGCTACGTAGGAAGTTCCAGAGTTTCAAACATAGGTGATAGAAGTTTTCGAAATCTAGTCTGAGCACCAGGAGTAGTAGAGGCGCAGTAGCTATCGAAATATGGTAACCATACTATATTAAAGGCACAAAAAAATGACAAAGGCCATTATATCAATCCTTGAAGATAAATTGGATGAACGAATTGTAGTTCTCAAAATTCTATATGGCAAGTATGATAAGACAACGATAGTGGACAATGATATTCTGACTATTTCCAATTCCCAACCTTAAACAAAAGAAGTATACATAGAGGAGGTTCCTAAGGGGAATGGTACCATGGTCACAAGATTTAAATCTACATCCAAGGGCCTCTAGTGCTTGACATTAATCAAGCTCAAAAGGTTACCAATTTTTAGGACACAATTGGCTGCAAAGCAATGTACCAAGCTCCTTGCAAGCAAGATGCATGGTGGGTTACTATGGATAGATAAATAATACCCGATTCATGTAGATAAAATCAAGCATTTAACAGGACTCTCATTGACAGGGAATGCGGTTTATTCTTCATTCAAGGTAAGAATGAAACGGGAGAAGAAATAAAGTGACAAGGTCTACTGCAACAAGTATAAAACTAAGTGTGGAGGCAAAGGTGGCAAGATTGACTTGATCAACAAGGAAGAGATTAAATTCGCTTGATATATCATAGCATGGAAGACGATGAGACACTTTTCTAGAAATGAGTGTACTCTGGACACCATTTTGGTTACGAAACACAGTTACGAAGGAACCTTACTCAATTGGTCTGCCTTCCTACTAAACAAACTCTTTGAGGCTTGCGAAGACATATACAGGAGAATCACCAACTTTATCTTCACATATTTTTTCATGACATTAGAAATTTGGAAGTGGCATCTGCCCAGAGGCAGGTATCTTACACAAATAAGAGAAGACCAATGGTAGCCTTGAGGTATGGTCCCTAGAGGACCTCAGGAGACCTGAGCAGTAAAGCGGTCAATGAGGCAACCTTAAATGACTGGTATTCAATAATTCTTTCCATAATCAGAGAGGTAGAGTAAATCCCTAGAGCACTGTTGGACGCGTTTTCGAAGGATATCAGGTTTGGGGTCACCCATGGACATACTTATATAAGACCACAATGTGTCCATTCGGAGACATTCCAAATGAGGCCACAAAATTTTTCTTTGGCAGATGCAGTGTTCCACACTAAAGTTGGTTCATGGCCAAGGGTTGTGTGTGAGATTACGGAGGGTAGATACAGGTACCAGTTTGTAGGCATGCAAACACAACCATCATCAGGAGAAGCACCAAGAAGCACCAAGAAGAGAGTGGTCGAGGATGAGATACAAACCATGTTTACCCAAATACAGAAACAAATGTCTTCGCTCAAGCAAACAATTGCAAGTTTCGTGGACCCCTCAAATTAGAGCACTTAGTTTGTCTCTTTTGAAGGGTCCATATTGTTTAAGACAATTTTCACCACCCCATTAGCTATAGAAGTCCTTCATATCACCCCTCATGCATAGCCTAAACCAACCATACCTAAGAAAAAACAGAAAAGAGGGGCCAAAAAGCCCCCTGCCAAGAAACCTAAGAAAACCCCCATAGTTTAGATTGTTGAACTCACTGGTGAGGCAACTCAATCAACATCCACCTCACACGTAATTGAAGAAAATCCCCCATCCACGTCTATAGTTTCACTTGGGACACGGGATCCATCACCACACACCATCTCCACCTTCGCAACCCTGTCTGAAACCATTCCCCCTAGTACCCGAGTGGCCACATAAGAAATGGAAGTCATGTCAACACAATAGTACAATAGGTCACTCTAGGGTAACGACATTCAAACATCCTCCCTAGTATCCCTTCTCCTAGGGTTGGATACACTTCCAGGTGAGCACCCGATTGCCTCCACACTGTAGTCTACATGAATTGTACCCTGCCAACATAATTTTTAGATAAATTTCCCTATAATCCCAAACCCCATTATTATTCCACTCACTCGTAGTTCACCACAGCTTCCCAGCCAGCCACCTCTCCCCACTCCCACTCTGAAAAATCCATTGACAACGTCCTACCCCTTCAGAGTAACTTTTGATATCCAAACACCATGTAGGTAGAGACTCTCCAACACTAGTCATCCTCACAGTTGTTTGGATTCATCCAACAGGCTGCGCAGTGAGTGGAGACAGTACATGACGACCTCGTCCAAGAGCATGAGTAGCAAAAACATCAATTGCAGGCACTCATAGAGGAAAGAGATTAGCTTAGATAGGTTAACCAGGACCTCCAATCACAAGTAGACTAGGTCACAGATAAGCTTTAGACTCTTTGGCCAAGAGTTGTTGACCTTGTTATCGAAGCTCTTGAAGATTTTGCATCCTGCACATTGGTCAACTATTGTGAACACATACATGCAGAGTGCTCAGGCTTTCTGGCCACAAACACTAAGCTAAGGAAGAACTTAGAAACAATCAAATCAACGATGCTTGATCCAACTGCGAGCTACAATGAGGCAATTGATCGAAAGCTCACCACTGCCACCACCATAAAGCAGTGCCTTACTGAAGTCCTCATAGATGGATATTCCCTAATGGACCAAGTACATGATTGGTTGGACAACCTAGCCTAAAAGAATCAACCGTCCAACCCCCTTTGCAAGAAGTTACAAAAGTACATTGTGAACAACAAAACCTGCATGGACTCATTTTGATTGTAGTAGATTGATGAAGGGATCGCCTTCATTGAGGCATAAGTCCAGAAGATAGAGGAAGAGTCTGCGAAGACAAAAACAAAAATCCGTGACCTTAGACCACTAGTCCCCAACATGTTCTTGCTCTGTGGGAGGTGTACAACAATATTGAAGCATATTGGAGCACACTACACAGCAGTAGGCCAGATCATCCAACCTCCACCACAACAGATGATTTCATTGAACAGGCTGACTCAACCACAACTGCATGGCAAGAAGCGCTTGATGATAAAACCCACTTCTAGAAAGAAAGGACCAGGGATGTCCCTGAATTGGGGCTTTCATTTGGAAAATAAGACCAACCTTCGACCAGAAAAGAAGACCAACATATAGCAGAGTTAGTAGCCCCACAGAAGGAAGGGCTAGTGCAACATCAGGCAGAAACAATGGAAACATCAACAAGACCAAAGAAGGGACCCACAATGCTTAAGATAGATTGACTCGAGGACGAGTCAAAGAACTATGGTCGGGGCCTGTTGGGGTCTTCGCTTTGAATTTTTAAGTTTTAAGGGAACCAAGGCGAAGAACAGGTGGCGGGAGCAATAGTTTAGTTGCGAAGATGACAATCGGGGATGGAGGTAGGAACATACAACAAATAGGCAGTTATGACAAGGTGGTGAGAGTAATCAAGAATAACTTAGCGAACAAGAAGGAGAGAAAAAAGAGGCTGAGGGCAAGGATAGCTGAACAAAACTAGCAGTGGGGACTGCGGAAGAAAATATAAAAGAATAAGATAGCAAGGGAAAGTGGTTGGTATCCATCAAGGATTAGAAATTTAGAAGAATAGGGGCCCGAGGACCCAAGCAATTGCAGAAGGGTCAAAGCTAGACTCGACCATAGGTCTCAGACATCCTGTGTTTATGTTATTCTATTTATCAGATGAAAGTCTTTGTGCCTTATGTATGATATAATGAACCTTCCATTTTTTGATGTTAATGAATGAATGAGCCAGTTTGGGTGTTGTAATATGGTTAAGTGTATTGTTCTAATTTATGGACTTGCTCAAAATTTTAATTAATGGGCTTTTTCTTGATGAATATAGTGATCATAATACTATGATGTTGTGATGAATTATCTCTTTAAGCTATTGAAAGTTGATATTTGGATCTCCCCTGATATCCCTCCAACCCTTCTTAGTTTCGGTCATAGCACGCCTCGGGTGAGACTCCTTACCCCTTGGGTAAGGTGAAAATGTCAGTGTTGTCCTAGACTATAGTGGATCCTTATTGGCCCCTTGTGCCTAAACCTAGGGTCTCTTCCCTGATGATATTTTTGTGCCAACAATGAGTTAGAGATCATATTTCCTCTAATATCCATGGGAAGAATACCCCATATGCAATGTTGCAATCATTGATAGACTTGTTTCAGAACAACATTGACCATAGGAAGCTAGCGCTAAAGGACAAGATTCAGAAGATCAAGATGGAGAAGACCGACACAATACCATAGTACCTGAGAAAGTTCACCTAATGTTGGGATGAAATTGGGAGTGTTGGTGAACTTAGGAGATATGGGATGATCTGGTAGCCATAAGAAGAGGAGCAGAGAGTGGAAACACCCACTCATGTAGAGACATCCAAAGATGGAAGGAAGTGCACTATGGAAGCTGACAAATTAATTTCATGATGCTAGAGAAAATGTGGGAGCACCCACATCACAGCGCAGACATAGGAGGTCACCAGATCGGCACATTGGGTACATGAGTGAGCTTATTGAGATAGAGTCATCCTCATTCGGGGAAGCCATGTAGAAGAAAGTATGGGTTGATTCCATTGTAGAGGAATATGATTCCATAGTTAGAAATAATGTTTGGGAAGTTGTCCCAAGACAAGAGAACAAGTCAGTGTTATGTTCGAGGTGGATGTACAAGGTGAAGCAAGAAATAGATGGAAGCATCGAGAAACACAAGGCTAGATTTGTGGCCAAGGGGTTCTCTCACATGGAGGGAATTTATTACGAGGAGACCTTTGCTCCAGGAGAAAATTAGTCTTCTATCAGATCAATTCTATCACTTTCAGTGCAAATGGGATGGAAGATCTACTAGATGGATGTGAAGACATCATTCCTCAGTAGAGTGATTGAGGAAGAGGTGTACATGGAGCATTTGAAAGGATTTGAGACCTTTGACAAAGAGTCACATGTGTACAGACTCAAGCGAGCATTATATGGATCGAAACGAGCACCATGTACTTGGTACAACATGGTCGACATTTATCTCACCGGGTTGGGCTTCACCAAAAGTGAAGCAAATGAAAACCTTTACCATATTGTTCTTGAAGGTAAATTATTGATTATAGTATTATATCTTGATTATTTAATTTTAATCGACGATGGGAATCTGATCATGTCTTGCAAAGAGGATTTTTCAAGGGAAATTGAGATGGACCTGGGGCTCATGCATTATTTCCTCTTTATGGAAGTGTAGAAATGTGATGGGGAATTGTTTGTCTCTTAGAGAAAGTATGCCAATGAGACATTGAAGAAGTTCCACATGGACAATAGCAAACCCATGGAGACTCCTCTAACAGGGAATTAGAGGAAGGAAGATGCTACTTTAGGTGAAGTAGTGGAGGCTACCATTTACAAGCAGCTTGTGGGTTCACTTATGTATTTAGTGAACACACAATCAAACATGTGTTATGAAGTTAACCATCTTAGTCAAGCTATGGTTAAGCCAACCAAAACGTATTGGAAGGAAACAAAGCATGTGTTGAGATATCTCAGAGGAACCATTCAATTTGGTCTTTGGTAGAGGCAAACAGAGGGAGTGAAGTTGTAGGGATTCATAGATGCAGATTGGGCAAGTAGTCCATCAGACAGGAAGAGCATATGAGGACGAATTTTAAGTGTTGGGTAAACTATGGCTTCTTGGTACAGTAAGAAGTAGAGATCTATTACAACTAGCTCAGCAAACACAGATTACATGGCTGCTAGCTAAGTAACATGTGAGGCTATCTGGATGAGAAAGATCCTTGTTGGTTTATTTGGTCAGATAATGGATCCTGCAATGATTTAATGTGACAACCAGAGTTGTATCAAACTCTCTGAGAGTATTTTTTCATGATCGATCCAAGCATATCGACATTTGTATCACCATGTACTAGATTGTGTGTAAACGATAATCATGTTGTTGGAGTACATTCCTACAGAGGAACAAGATGCATATATTTTGACAAAGTAATTGTCAAGATGAAAATTTGAGTTCCATAGAGGTAGGATCGGGGTAGAAGATAATCCCTTTCTTGCTGAGACAGAGTTTTGAAAATGCAACAAGAAATTCCTAATTTAATTTTCCCTTGAATTAAATTAGGAGAATATCGAAATTCCACATCACAAGACAAATTGAATGAGTTAACTGAGTTGTTATCACTCAATTAACTTAGTTAATTTGAGTTGAGGGCTTAGCTTGATTTGTGTACAGTTATTCCTAAATTTTAGGATCCTAGGTTGAGTTAATTTCAGTTGCAACAACTTAATTCAGTTAAATTGAGTTAAGGTCAGTTAAACTAGTTCCAATAGTTGGAGGAACTAGTAGGAGGCCTATAAGTGGGCCACAACTTCAGTGTTTAACTAGTTAACTGATCAATAAGACTTAATTATCTCATACATGCATGGAATTCGAGTTACCCAATTGATATTGGAGTTCAAGGGTAGTGTACTTTGAATTGTATAATTATCCAAGTTGTACATGTGGTGCATGCAGTTAGAGAATGAGTCTATAGGGATTACACAATTCTATTTGGAAATTTCGCTAATTAATAGGGGGCTAATTCACTAAGGAATAACACAAGGAAATAGGGACTTGGGCAATCTTATATTTGGTTAACTATTGACTAGAGTTTTTCTAGGAAGAAGTGAGATAAATTATACTTGTGCATAGATTGTTTTGGCTTGAACACGCATTGTATTTCTTCTCTTTTTTCTGAATAATGCAATATGAATAGGAAGGGGTTTTAAGAAATTGCTTTATCCTTAGATAAATATCTAAGCATATATTATTTAATCTTGTATCATGTTTATGTTGTGATTTCTCGATCATTTAATTATTTCCGCTAATGAGTAGAGTAGATTTAAGCCTTTTGTTTTAGCAAATTACATAATCAATTTGAGTATACAAGGAATTTTTACAGTAAACATAGGACGTAACTTATTATAATCAATACATAGGAAGTAAACATAAGCAAAAATTGGGACATGCCAAAACAAGGCTTGAGAAGATACCCAATTAAAAACTCTCATATGTGGAGAAAAGGAGAAGAACCCATAGGAAAAAAAATCCTCTTCAAAAGAGAGAAAGATGCCAATGCTCAAAACATGGAAGCCAAGACTATAGATCCCACATTAATCCATTGAATGTCAAGAATATGAACCCACTCCAATTAGAAAGTATGAAAACTTCAAAATTGAGAGCTAAGAAACCTTACTAAACATGGTGGAAATTTAAAGGAAAATATGTTGCAAAGGGATAAGAAAGGAAAACATTGACAACCACCTCATAAATGCCTTATGAAAAATAGGCACTAGTAAAGAATAATAACAAAGCCTTAAAATAGAAGCAACCACCATCAACCATTAAATGAATAGTAATTCTTGTAGGCCTTAAAAGGTCCAAAAAAAAGTAATGCTAACTTGTAAATATGTTTAGGTAACCCCAAGTTTCCAACACCATAAAAATTTCATGTCCCAACATTCCCTCGCAAATTCAACTTGGAGGAGACACATTACATAGCACAACCTCCCCCTCTAATTTTTTATGATTGTAAAATCTAATTAAAACATGATAAAAACATACTCCTCAAGAAGTTTGAACATTTTCACCATCACTGCTAATTGAACACAAGTAATGAAATATTATCAAGGTGGTCAACAATATGACAAAAAGGTAGCAAGGTTCAGCCAATCAAATGACTAGACAACAAGGAAGAAAAAAAATGAAGTATTTATTCATAAAGACACTCTCTACCATATTTAAATCCCCCCCGCACCTGAACAAAATTCAGGGAATAAATAACTCAGTCAAAACTTAGTCAACAAACAATCTAGTTGATCCTCGGTTAGCCACTTCCAAAGCAATGAAAAAAACATAAGATGCACATTTTACAATTGCACAATAGATGATACATAATGATATGAAGTCTATAAACATATTTTCAAATGATTCCATGCTCATTCATTAATCCGACCATATTTAATTTTGATAGTTGGCACTAGTCCACCGCTCAATCTTTCACATTGTTTTTGTAATGAGATGAATTCATCTAATTCTTGCAAGGGTGTTCATATGGATAAGATTTATGTTTTCTAGGCTCAATTATTGATGCAGAAAATATGTCATCTATAATGACATTATTAGCTATATTACCAAATGCACAACATATTAAATAAGGTGTTTCACTTCTAGCAACACAATCTAAACTCCACTTACAATAAATTACACCTTATTAGATTCAATAGGACTAGGGATAGGTAATGAGTTAGTATCAACATCATTTACAAGATCTACTCTATATTTTTACACTTTGAAGGGAATAATAATAGAAATTTCTTGTCGATTCTTACCAAGTCTTCCTCTGGTATATCCCATTTTTCTCAGCAGTGGATACCTAATACCAATAGTGTGTTTTTCAAATCTAGGTGAAACACAAATGTTAACATTACCATTTTTGCAAATTTCGAGTCTGTAATTAATATCATCAGGGGTGGAAAGAGTAATAGGTGATCTAAAAAACTCAACAACAAAAATTTTTGTTGGGCATGGAATCCCCCCACAGCATGTTTTGGGGCTCAAAGCCCAAGTTTTGAGTGATATTATTGTAAAGCTCTGCGAATTGCAGGCGTGGAATGTATGTTAGATTCATAGGGTTGTTCGCCCTAAGTTTGAATGTAATGTCAGCCTACAGACCATGGGATTGTATAAATAGAGTGAGGCTCTAAGTTGTAAAGAGAGATGTTCATAATCATGAAGATAGAATCTAATGGATAGAATAAGATTTCGAAGCATAGAAGAAGAGTCTAAGTGTGTCTTGGGTCTTAGTAGTAGGAAGAGGCTCTGCAGCTGAGTGCACAGAGGCCTAGTAGAGTCCGTAGCTGAGTGTGCAGACCCCTACAATAGAGTGCACAGGGTAGAGTTGAGTCTCTAACCAGAGAAGAGATTAATAAATAAAGGTTTTGTTACCAATTCTGTGCATCTATTCTGAGATATTACATGTTTGATATCATTTGCAATTATATTATTTATTTACTATGCACACTTGTATGAATTGTGAATATTGTTAAGTATAACTGAACACACACAAATAAGCTAAGTTAGTCAACTAATATTGGATGATAAGTAAGGACTTGGGTAATAACACTGTTCGGCCCCCGAGTAGGGTTGCGTGAAGGCAGCATCTCAGGCTGCGAGGTATGGGTAAATGCGTGTAGCGACATGCATGCAGGGTCAAACCGCAGACCACTTGAACCCATCAGACATCTCTAGGGTGTGGAAACCTGGTTCTAACACCCTCCCATACTACTTCGAGTGATACCTCTATTAGAGCTCCGTGGACTGTTGCCAAAAGGGCTAGTGGTACTGGGATTTGTTTGGCTAAATCACCTCTGAACCTAGGTCAAGCCCCAACAAGCCAAGAAATGGTTCTGTTGTTGGGATCGGGATTTGCATAAGGGATGTTTGATGTTGTGTTAATGGAATCCATCAAAGAAAGAAATTAAAGGGTGGTTGGATAGGAAGATTCACGAGTTCATGACATAAGAAAACAAGAATTGGCAAATATCAAAGGAATAGTGGTTGGAGCACTACTTATATATGGAAATCCATGAAATTTTCTTTGCATCCTTCCCCTCTGAGTTGTATGAGTGGATCATGAAGCTAGCAGACAATCAGGGAAGGTGTAGGCTCGACAAACTGATTGTGTGGACTTTGTAATTGGTGTGTAGACTAGAAGCATCGGAAGATAAGATCGCGCGCCCTGTGGAGCATTGGCTTGATCGAATTATAGGAGGGTTTATCACCGAGTTTGTGGTAGATATGACTGTCAGCTACAATGAGACAGAATGATGCTTCCTCAAGGGACCACGAGGTAAGTACATTAAAGCGTTGAACACTCTGATTAAAATGCTATTGTGTGAAAAGCGGGCTATGCGAATAAATTGATGTTTGGGACTACATGAAGTGGGAGGATATATAGAAGCAAAGGTAGTGTAGAGATATAAAATAGCCCCTTGATTTCGCCACGATAGGAAAGTGAGGAAGAGCTCGCGAAAGTTTCTCCGAGAAGTTTGATTAGTCTGATAAGGTAGCGAATTCCACACATACCACCCCCACCTACACCTCCACCAGTTTTACCATCGTTACCCCTATCTACATCCACACCACCTCCACCACCACCATAGTTCAATATAGCGAGTGCGATAAAATTGCCAGTGTTCAAAGGAGTAGGGAATGAAGACCCGGACCAATTTTGGTTCATAGTAAACACTATATAGGAAGTACAAGGAGTCATGGATGAAAATATAAAGAAGGCAACGTTGGTAAGCACGTTGCAGGATCACACACTAACATGGTACATTAAGAATTCTAATGACCATCCAAACAAGGGGATTGCAGATATCCAGGCCATGTTGAACAGGGAATTTAGCATGCCAAAATTAGAGACACAATTGATAATCAGGTTTAAGGAAATCGTGATGCTTCCACGAGAGACCCCATGGGATCTGGAACAAATACTAAAGAGTATGATTCGTGAAGCCAACATGACCTTGATGGATGGACAACACCGTGCATGGTTTGTAGCATCACTAACGCCGCATTTAAGGACATCGCTGTCACAACAGAAGTTATCCACCTAGGCCGAAGCATTGGAGATTGAATGAGACTACATGAGATCCCAATACAAGATCCTAGCCTAGGAGTCCAACAAATCCACACACAACTACAAACTTTGTGTCTGGAAATGTAGAGTTTAAAATAGGACAGGACAACTCAGCCAGAGGTGTGCAAGGAGGTATGGTGCATAAAATGCAAAGGCCAGGGGCATGACAAGTAGCACTGTCCAGTCTTCGCGAACTACTTGGCGGGAGGAGGGCTAATGCCATTAAGACCAGAAGCACAAGCAGGACCGAGTGTGACGCCTGCATTATGGTGTGCACTTTTTCAAATAGGAGGAAAACATACTACAGATAACTATCATCTATTACAGAAGTATACGCAGATGTCCCAACAATTGTTCTGTAATTTCTGCAGGTCGGTAGGCTGTGATGAGCGCACCTGTAGAAGTTACAAGATCATGATTGATTGAACTCATGCCTATAGAGTGCAGACTAAAATGTGAGCCCTCAATCCAAATGTAGGGATGGCGCACACTAATTTCAGGGGCGTGGACGAGGTCGAGGTGGAATGGGACCAGGAAGGGGTTGCATACAACTAATTTGTTATAATTGCAGAGTGCTAGGGCATTATGCCCACGATTGTACAAATCTCATGAGAGCATCATGTTTATATTGTACCCAATTTGATCATGAGACGGAGGAATTCCCTACACGGATAACAAGTTTGCGCGATGAAGGAGTACTCCATCCTCCCCTAACTCAGAACCTACAAATGATGAGGTTTGAGCCATGCAAAGAGGACCCGAATGTAAATGTTGTGCTCCGAAGTGGTATCATGATAGGAGATGACAAAGGAAAGCAGCCTGAAGAAAGTGCATGGGTTCTCAAGGCTCCTATAAAGGAACCTAAGTTTGATTTGGAGCATGAGAAGGAGACATTCATGGAAGCTAAGAAGAGCTTCATGAAGGCCTCCACTTTAGGTAGTAAGGATGAACTAGAACCGGGGTTGGATCCTTCAATGCTCACTACCTTTTTGGGGAAATGTATGAAGATGCTACATGACAACAAGGCTGTGAAAGGACTGCAGGAATTGATCACTAGGTGTGTTGGGTAAGGAGAAACATGGGTAGTCCACAAACTCAGGAAGCATGCATTGTGAATAGGAAGGGAAATGAGACTGACTACACAAATCGAAGAATATGAACTGGATCAAGTGATTCTGGATCTAGTTTCAAACGCAAATGTACTGCCAAAATAGACATGGGAGCACATGGGCAGGCTTGCATTGCAATTGTCCCCTATTCAATTGCGAATGGCGAACCAGAAGAAGATCCTACCGATGGGGGGATATTCCAAGTAATAACAGTAGACATCGAGGGTGCGAGTGTGCTTGTAGATTTTGAAGTGATAGATATTTTCAATGATAGCAATCCTTATCCTATGCTACTGGGAATAGATTGGGCCACTGATATGAACGAAGTGATAAATCTAAAGAAGCGCAAAATGATTTTTGAGAAAAAGTCACTATGCATGGTGGTACCTTTAGACCCTACGGAAGGAGTGCACTACATAGAACCGGTGCGCGATGATGATAGTGATGATGATCTCAACTGTATCTACAAGATAATCGCGTGAGAGCAAGATTGGGTGAATCCAACAGCAGATGGTAGGATTTCGTGGGAGTGCGAAAGCTCCTATACTTTGGACTCAGATGAAGAAATAGAATGATGGCAGAATTAGTTACACGAGGTAACCACGCTAAATTGCAACATGATGATAAAGTCACTATGTTGTGTAGCAACAGAGGCAAGGCATATGCCTATGTATGATGGGTTGACAGTGGTGGATGAATTCCTGGAAAAATTTGAAAGAGAAGTGCCAGAACAACAACAGTTCGATGCTTTGAAATGGGCACTGTGTGCTACGCCCCCAAGGTGGTGGAGTATGCATCAAGGAAGATTTGAGGACTGGCGTGGATGTAGAAGGATGATGTGTCTATGATTTGGGAAGCCTCATTTGTAGATGGAAGTGAGGCATGATGAATGAAACAACTTGCACACCCACCTTTCCAGATGGGTACAAACATATGGTACGCGGCCCACACGAACGCACACTACTCTCATGATAGGAAACAGGAACCACAAGCAGAGGCAGGCAAGAAAAGTGCATGAATGATGAAGTATGATAAAACCTAGCACACCAGAAACCATACACGGGGAAGCCTTTGACAAAGTGTGTGAAGTGCTGAACAGGGTCCACCATGTGAAACGCACCGACTGGGACCCGCGCAAACCAGTGGTTGTATGGGCTTATATGACTATGTGCAAAACTTTGACCGCATAAGCATTTTTAAAGCTGGAATATGAAGCAGTGGATGTAGTCCCTATGGAGCATGCGAAGCCAAGTCCGTGCGTAACAACACCCATAGACACGACGGTCTGCACAGACCAGAACGAAGCAATCACATAGCTACACAAAAGAGCACATATAAGACTTGAGGAAGAAATCCGACGGGGAAATGTTGGACTTCATGAAATTGAAAAAGACCGAGTACAGTTAAGAGAGAAAAGCACTTTAATGGACGCAGAGGTCCAAAAGCCAGAAAACAAGATAAAGGAAGCATTTCTCGTCAAAAACCCGAGGATGGCAAGAAAAGGTGTGTACAACCATACTGAAAAATTGGAAAACTATCGTTGTGAACTGGTTAGTCTGCTACCTTGGCTTGGACTGCATATCGCCAAATGAAGTGACCAGGGTAGCACGTTTCAAATAGTAGAGTGCGTGATGCCGATCACCACAATGGAGGATGGGGATTCTCTATGAACCATGCTAAAGGATGGGATGGAGCCCCACATGGGTGGTGCAACCACCTAACTAGCTATAGTAAGAATAGTCTTAGCGCTCTAGGTAGTTGAAAGGGAGCGCGAGACTATAAAATATTCTGCCTGGGAGCTGCATGATATTGGAGATGCACATAGAATCAGAACGTCACAGGGTTTGCAACCGCACATGGAGGGCTGCGCTGCCGCGCGTGTTGGCTGGGAAGTGACCATTGGTGTTATTATTACTTAGAGTTTTCCCTAGAAGTTATCAGAAGAAGGAAAAGGTTGAGGTAACTACAAACCAATCTTTTAAGCATAGGCTCTAGCCAACCTATGACCTAGAGAGGGCTCTCTCTTTATGTTTTAGCTTTGTTTGCTGGGATTTTAGGTTAGTTCCTAAAGTTCAAGGGTTTTTGGATTTGTATTGGAAGTTGGATGCTCGTATCCTTACACAGATGGATAGAATGATGTCTCTGGCTATTGGGCTATGGAGTCAAAGAAGGGTAGCAGAACTGTGATTAAATCATTAAAGGGAGTGTTCAATGGGCAAGCTAGCAGAGTGAAACACAGGTTTTTAGGTCGAATGGGTGAAATGATCTTAACCAGGGTGAGAGGGCACTTAAGAATCCTTTACTATAGACCAGAGGGAAACTACCTAAACTAAGGAGAAATCAAGAATTCCTTAACTTCGATAATTTAGCATAAAACATACAAAATGCTTAATAGTCAGAACAAAGTGCAGTGAAGCAAGTTCTGAGATATCATTCCATATTAAAGCATTTAGATTTCAGATACATTTAAGATTATGGGAAAAACTTTTAAAGAAAAATGACAACATAAAGAAGATACTTTTCTGTATTTCTCACTACAGATGAATCTAGTGAAATGTCTTTTATTTATTCAATAATCCAGCTTGCTGGTCCAACAATGATACAATAGCTTACAGTCTTTGATCAAGAAAACTATAGAAATGTCTAAGAATCCACAACTACATACTTTGAATTTTGAAATATTTATACAAAAAATCATTACAAAATATCTCAAAACAACTTGAGTTTTATTCTAGGAAATACAAATATCTTCTTGCAAGAAGATAGAGACAGTTAATGAACCATTTCATGTTGTCCCTTTGATTATGGTTGTGCTGGCCTTTATTGTTGAAGTGTTAGCCTTTTAATTTGGCCTGGATTTGTTGAGTTTCACGTTGGAGTCTTCCTGACTTTCATCCTTCAACTGATACTCTTTAACTCTGATACTCTTTGACCCTGCTGCCATGTTTTCATCTGTTTTACTTGGCTGCCTTCATTTTTACTGTGTAGTAAATTTCTGTTGTAAATTTATCACAGTAAATCTGTCATTTTCTCCCACCATTCTGCATCTGGTTATTTCACATTCACCATTCTCTTGTAGATTTCATTAGCCTTAGTATACTTTGAAAAATTTGCTTGGTGAGGAACATATGTTTTACCTCATGCTCAAGGAAAAACAAGTTTTCAAAGGTGTCATATAATACTTTTCCTGTTGGCAGGGCTTTTATGGATGAAGAACTGGCCTATTCCTTAGCCAATATGTTGAGTCTATCACCATAGTCCAACTATGTCATTAGTTTATCATTGATGACCATAGGACCGGACAGACCTTTCTCCCACAAAATCTGTAATTTAGCCATGAACCTATCAATTTCTACCTACATATTGTGGCACTTTTTTTCCAAATTAAGCATAAGGTTCCTTTCGGAAAGGACCTTCCTTATTTCTAACATGGTAGCAATCCTATCTTCTATATTTAGCTCTTGGTGCTCATATCTATTCTTGCTGTTGAGGAAGTGGATGAGTCTACTTGCATCCTCTGGCTTATTTCCTAATTCGTCCTTCACTTTCTGGATAGCTTATGTAGCTATCTTTACCAGCTCTGTTTGTTCAAAAATTACTTGGATTGATGGCCAAATATCATTGACAGAGTCAATTATTTTGCACACAACATTTCTTTGGTTTGTTCAAGTGGTTTGTCCAGTGTTAAATCCTTCTCTAGGATTTTGATTCTCTCATCCATTCTCTGTGCCCTTTGTGTTTCCTCTTTCTGCTTCAGTTGGGCAAGTCTGCAGTCTATTTCCAAACTTGCAACCTTTTCTCTTAACTTGTTCATTTCACTAGCCTGGATAGATATCTCTTCCATGGCTTTAACAAGTTCTGTTGCTTTCTCTCCTGATGAACCTATTGCTGATGTAGACTTTGTTGTTGCTAGCAAGGCTATTGCAAGTGGAGTTGTAGGTGCCAAAGATGCTGCTAGTGTGGATGGCACTGCTTTGGAGACTGTGAGGATAACATTTGTTGAAGAGGTGGCCACATGTTCCCATTTTAATTAGATCAAAGCATCCAATTCCATTTTAGTTTCTTTAAGTTGGTCATTCAATTTCAAGACCAAGTCCATTAGTTCTTCATGCCCCTATTGGGCTTCTAGAACTTCCAGTGTTTGTGGATGTTGTAGTTGAGGTACTTTTAGTGTTTCTTCAATGCAGCTATGTCATCGTTCTTCTTTTTGATAAGCTGTTCTGTAGCTTTTATATCCTTGGGATCGTGTCCTAATTCAATTAATAATTCCTCTAAGGACTTGATCTTTGTGTCCTTGGCCTGTGAGGAGGCCTTCTCCAACTGGAATTATGTTGAGATGTTGTTCAGGGAGTTCCATAGCTGATGGGAAGTTGTCTTTACCTATAAGGGTGGAGTATATCATCTATCTAGCCTGTTCGTGTAGCTCAATCTGGTCTATGGGATGAATATCCCTTGCCAACACTTTGAAATCTACCCTTTTGAAATCTGATGTTATCTTTGGTTGTTGGGTTGTAGGCTTTACAAAGGTCATCTGCAGCTTCCTCTCTTTAATGTCAAAGGCTAACATTAGCCTTGTTTTATTAGTAGGAGTCAGCTTCAGATATTGTGCATATGTTTGGGCCTTAAGCCTCTCATTTCTAGCCTTGATTTCTTTATACCTTTCCTTGATATCTTGGTCTTTGTCAGCTGGCATTCTGAAAGAAGACACTTCAACACTAAGCTACCTTTCCAACATTTGAGTTTGTGATGTGGAAGGCTCTTGCATGCCTCCAGATGGGGTGGCAGACCTACTTCTTTCTGCTCCTATATTAGTGACTTCAGCTGAGTCTTCATTAAACTCTTGCTTAGAGGCTAGATTTAGCCTGTGCCCCTTGCTTGATTCTTGCTGTAAATCAAAAGTGGACATTCCTGAAATGGAGGCCCCTTCTCTGTTTCTTTTTTGGATCTTCTCCTCATTCTGAGGAGTTTGCATGACAGGAGGGGTGCTCATAGTAGTCTCTCGTTCTCCTGGTACCTGGAGAAAAGAGTTGTCATCAAGCTACTTTTCTAAATCAATAAGAGAATACTCAACATCTACTCTAGTGTTGTCTTGGTCTACTAGGGTACCCTCCACCCATTCTGTCTGATTTGCATAAGCTTCTATCTTAGGTATGGGATGGTGAATGGAAGGTCCTAGCTTGACCTTTTGTCTCTTTTTTGTGATGAATTCCAGAGGATCATATCTCCAGACAAAACTTCTTTGGAACTTCATATTCTATAATATCAAGTCTGCCTCTTGGCCAGCCTCTCTAGAGTTGCATATGAAGGGGCCTAGTTGGTCCTTTTTTTTAAATTGGCCTTCTTCTTGGCATTGACAAAGTTTATTTCATCAGCATTGATAATTTGCCTATAGTATTCTAATGCAAACAACCTCATTGGGAGGTATCTTGGTAGCTTTTATGGTGCTGTCATGCAACCATAAATCTTGATTTTTGTATGGTTCTAATAAAGGTACCAGTCACCAACTTTGGTATGTTTAGATAATTGAAGGACTCTCTTTATTTTTGGACTGATTCTTGGAGGAGGGCTTCCAGTCAACATTGTCATGACTGGGTGTACAAATAAATCTATAAAACCAGAGTAAGAGTATGGAGACTGGTATTGGTGGATCAATGGGGTCCAAAATATGACTGACCTGGGCTGACCCTTGTTGTCCAACTTTTGAAGGGTGAATGGGAACTTCTCTGATTGATAATATAAGAACATATGGTATAATACTAAGGAGTACTTAAAAACCCTTTCATTGTTGATCCTAAGGAATTGCTCATTCATCCTCTCATCTATATATTAGGCATAGTCATAAATGATAGTGGGAGGTTGCCCTGGAGTGTAGATGGACATGAAGGAAAGGATTATTTCATCAATGTACTCACTAGTGGAGTAATCTAAAACAGAAGATATCATGGCCACAATATTTTATCCCCATGGAGAGAAAATGACTAATACATATGGAGGGGAGTCCTTAGGGATGTGTTTCTATTATCTGATGAAGGTTTGGAATAGTTGGGCCAACTTTGCAGAGCTAAGTTTGGGATACAAGTCCAACAAGTCTCCAATTGAGAGTGGGGTTAGGCTTGGTCCTGGTTGGAGCTGTGGGATTTCATTCTTCCTTTGTCAAATAATGATGAACCAATAGAAGCATTACCTGCTGCTACCAGAAGAAAGAGCATTGTTGATTTTCCACAAATAAATCAAAAATAGAAATCATCAACTCATGCTCTCAAAGATAAAGAAATAGGTAATAAATCTTCTCCTAAATCCACTCAAATGACTCCTCCTCAATCTAATTCTTCACCCCAATCCAAAACCCCGCTAATATCCGACGAGATGGAATACAACATCATCAAAGACATGAATAAGACTAGAGCTAATATCACATTCCTGAGCTTATAAAGCTAAAACATCAACATAAGCTATTTGTCAAAGAATTAAAAGCATTCCCCACTTCTCCTCTTCTCGCTGCTGTAATTTCTCAAGCTGCTTAAGAAATGGGCAGGCCTCCTATTACTTCATCAGACAAAATGAGTTCAAATGATGTTGCTTTAATAGGTGGTAGATCTAAATCCCATACACCTATGTTTATTTTGATTTTTGAAGCCTTCAATAAGAATTTGCATAATTTTTTAGTAGACTCTGGAGCCTCATCCAACATTTTACCAAAAAAAAATTGTGCAAAATTGAATGTCAAACCCCAAAAATTTGTTATTCGCATTCTATAGTTAGATCAATCTCAGGTCAAAGTCATAGGAGAAATAAATCAGGTTACCATTAGACTCTCATCAAACCCGAAAGTATGTCAAGTGATTGATGTTCTTGTAGTCGACATCCCTGAATTCTATCGTATGATCCTTTGTAGAGATTGGTATGAAAATATTCATGGCTATTTTGCAACAAACTAGTCCCATATGTGGCTTCCTTATAATGGTAAGCCAAATCAAATAAGGGTCGATCGGGAGAAACATTTAAAGTATATCATCATAGAACTAGAAGGAAAAATGATCCTGTCACATACTGTAGTAACATCATTGGAAATTATTCAGTCAACCCATTTTTAGGCAATTTTAATGCCCATACATCACCCTTTTTGGAAAACTCTATTACATCATGAATCAAAAATTATTCTCAAATGGATTCTTCTAAATGTATCGATTTTCTAGATAAGCCTGTAGTCAATTATTTATTTTGGAAATTATTTTTTAATGGATCTAAATCTAATGATGGAGCTTGGGAAAGCTGCATATTGGTTAGCCCCGAAGGAGAAAAAAATATGTTGGAATGCAAACTTGAATTTGAATGCACAAATTATACTTTAGAATATGAAGAATTAGCTTAAGGGTCGTATAAAGCCATTGGCCTTTATATTAAATACCTTCAAGTATTTAGAGATTCAGATATTGTAATCAAATAGGTGAGGAATACTATTCACTATCTTTCTGGACATTTGAAGCATTATCAATCATTAGTCTAGGACCTCACCTCACATTTCTTAGAATTTAACATTTTCCCAATTCCAAGACTTCAAAATGCAAGTGTCGGTCTTTTGGCTAACGTTGTATCCAAGCTCATACCACCGGGAGATTATAGTCCTGATCGATTTTCTACAGAATTATTTTTTAGGCCTTCTATTCTCGATAACATCACCAATTGACGAGGTTTTAATAACGATTTAGATATCATAAATTTTCTAACATATGAAGGCTCGTATGATGACCAGATAATAGATGAAGACCAGCATGATAACCAATTTAATCAAGAAACAAGTGTAAATCCAATACCTAAATCTATGGTTAAGCTGAAAGATTTGTATGATCTTAAGGACAGATTCAAGAAACCTACTAACACGAAGCTTCAAAGTTCAAATTTGAGATTTGAATTAGTTAATCTTAGAACTGACCTTAAACCTCAGAGTATTAATCTCAGTCTTGGTCTTACATCCAATGAAAGATTAGCCTTTATTCATTTGTTGAAGAAATACAATTTTTTTTTTGCTTGGAATTATGAAGATCTTAAGACATATGATAATTCCATCATTCAACATAATATTCCTATGATATCCAATGAAAAGTTTGTACAACAGAAGTTGAGAAAGATTCACCCAAATTTGGAAACTCAAGTCAAATCCGAATTGAATAAAGTTCTCAAAGCCAAACTAATATTTCCTGTTAGACATTTAAGTTGGGTTTCTAACCTAGTTCTAGTCATGAAAAAGGATGGTGATATTCGAATTTGTATAGACTTTCACAATCTCAACAAAGCTTGTCAAATGGACAAATTTCCATTGCCTCCTAATGAATAGATACTGCAATCAGTTGCAGGCTTAGAGTTAATGTCTTTTCTGGATGAATTTTCAGGTTATAATCAAATTCTCATACATCCAGATGATCGACTAAAGACCACATTTAGAACCAAATCGGGAACATATGCTTGCCAAAAAATAACATTTGGATTAATCAATGCTGGTGCACCATTTCAGAGAGCCATGCATATATCTTTCAAAGGTTTGGTAAATAAAACAGTGGTAATTTATTTAAATGATATAACTGTGTGTTCAAAAAAGTGCAGTAATCATTTAAAGGACTTAAAACAAATCTTTGAATGTTGTCAGAGATATGGGATTTCTCTAAATCCAAAGAAATATTTCATTGCTTTAAGTGAAGGTAAACTCCTTGGATTTATTGTATCTAAATATGGCATTAATATAGATCCTCATAGGATAAGAGAAATTTCTGAAATCTCTTTACCTCACAACAAACATTCCATGCAATCTTTCCTTGGTCAGATAAAATTTGTAAAAACATTTGTCCCTAACTTTTCATGAATTGTTTTACCCCTCCAATCTATGATCAAGAAAATTTTTGTTTTTAAATGGTGACATACTGAGCATGAAGCTTTCAATATTATCAAACAAGCAATTATAAATGCTCCCTCTTTAGCAACTCCAATTTTTTCTAATTATTTTATTTTATAAACTTTTGCTTCCAAAACATCATATGCATCTATATTGACACAGGTCAATGATGATAAAGATGAAGAGCGAATTTCTTTCTTTAGCTCCAATTTGCAGGGTGCTGAATTGAATTACTCAGATGTTGAAAAACATGCTTTTGTTGTTTTCAAATCAATAAAACATTTCAGACCCTTTCTTCTTAAAACACACACTAAATTAATAGTTCCATTCTCATCAGTGAGAAATTTACTAATGCAAAGAGAATTAGGTGAGAAAAGAGCAAATTGGGTAACAATGCCATAAAAATATGACATTGAGATTAGACCAACTAAAATTGTTAAAGGTCAAGGTTTTTGCATAATGTTAGCTGGAGCATCCAACTTACCAACACCAGAAGATTCAGGTGATGATATACAAATATATGAGGTAAGCCACAATGATATTGAATCTAAATATGTTGATATGATCTTTTATTTGAAAAATGGATATTCCCCTATGCAACTCAATTACAAAAGAAAAAGGGCTTTGAGATTAGAAGATAAGAAATATGAGATCATCAATGATGTTTTTCTTAGGAATAATTATGATTCTGTTTTACTTAGGTTCCTTGAAAAATCTGAGGCAGAAAAGGTTTTACAAGAACTCCATGATGAACCAGTTCGTGGACATCTTGGAGGAGACACAACAACGCATGAAATCCTACATGTTAGCTATTATTGGCCAACCTTATTCAAAGATGCACACAAATATTTGAGGAAGTGCAAAATTTTTCAAATAGCTGCTAGAAGACAAATGAAACTGACATTATCATTACATCCGGTCAACATTGAACAACCATTTGAGCAATGGGGACTAGACATAGTAGGTTCAATCATTCTTCACTCTTCAAAGCAGAATAGATATATCCTTACAACAACTAATTACTTCACTAAGTGAGTGGAAGCAATTCCACTCAAGGTAGCCAATTCTAAAAACATCATTGAATTTATTAATCAATTGATTATTACTAGATTTGGCCTACCAATTGCTGTCATGTTTGACAATGCATCATATTTAATAGGCAATGCTATGACAATATTTTCTCTTATGAAAGGTTTCAAACTTAAATATTATGCTAACTATTATCCTTCGGAAAATGGTTTAACCGAATCAATGAATAAAAATCTCATAAGGATCATCAAACGAACTATTGATCAGAGTGAGAAAAACTAGCATAAATATTTAACATTTTCTTTATGTGTAAATCGAATAACATAGAAGGCCTCAACAGGAACTTCTCCTTTTAATTTTGTTTATGGGAAAGAAGTTGTTCTTCCGACAAATGTAGTTATTCCTTCTTTAGCCCTAGTTCAATTTATTGAAGAAACTCTTTCCTTTTCTATGCAATTAAGGCAATCAAAAATCCTCAAACTTGAAGAAGAAAGAGATAAAGCCAAGATCATACATGCACATCATCAACAATAAGTCAAATATTCATTTGAAGCAAATTTTGTAAGTCCTAAATCTTTTCAACTTGGATACCTTGCATTGAAGTGGGATAAAGAACATGAGGAAAATGGTAAGCATACCAAATTCCAAAGAATCTGGCTTGGCCCATTTCAGATTGCAGAACAAATCATCCCATCCACATTTCTATTGCAATATTTATCAGGCAAGAAATATTCTCTGCCTAATAATGGGTAGATTTTGAAGAAATATTTTTCATAGAAGATAACCTCTTTTATCCCTTCTACACTATTGCCTTTACTTTTCCCAGGAAAACAAAAGTTAAATAGTATTTACTTTTGCCTTGCAATAAAAAATCTCTTTTATATTTTGATTTTTCGTTTGTATAAATAGAGTTTGTTAAGGAAACAATTATGACATTTGATAGTAAGCTAAGTTTTATCTCTCTGAAATCTGCTTGTTTCCACTAAAATTATTTATCCTTTGTGAAGATCCAACTTTGTAAAGAGACCTTTGTTAAATTATCAGTCAAGAAAGGTATCTTTAACAAAGAAAAGACTTTGTAGATAAGAAAGGTATCCTTAACAAAGAAAAGACTCTATGCTTATGATTGCTCTGGTATTAAATATTGTAGATCCTGATAAATAGTTTGTGGTATGTACATATTCTTGTAAGAGATGACTTTATGGAATTATGATGTAGGAACAACAGGTAATAAGTTATGAGTAAATTAGGAAATTGAATGAGCACAAGTAGAACTATGTGACACATGATCTTGAGTTGTTTTGTACTATTCAACAACCCCCTATTTATTGATAAAATAATTAATATTAATTCAATAAATGGGGACCCTTTATAAATATTCTCCAAAAAAAAAAATAGCACTTAAGCACTTCCTTTTTGAATTATTAGAAATAAAATTTCTAAATAAACATAAGGTATCAAGCCAAATCCCTTTGTGACTAGCTATTCTTGCTTTATCGCATATCCCCAGATCATATGTGTCAAAGGTTAATTAACAACCAGGATTTGTGAATTGCGATAAAAGGGACCACCGTAAATAGACTTCTGGTATCATTAAACTTTTCATTTAAAACTAAGGCTTAAAGTATTTCTTACAAAATAAAGTACCTATCACAATCATATATTGGAATTCACAAAAGCACAAACAAACAAAACATTTATAATATGCGAATTGCAATATTGTGACATAACAAGCTGAAATCTCATCGCATCATGGCGCTTACTAAAAGCCCAATCTTTTGAACCATGAAAGGTTGCGAAATGCGATATGACCTGGACCTGATGGAAGTATGTGATAATTGTTATAACTTAGGTTAGGTCCGGCGCATGATAAAAGGTTACTTTATGAAATACGTATTCATTCAAGCAAAATGTGCTCAAAACGATAAAAGGTACACTGCTCACATCACATCTCGAAAATTCTAAATAAATATGAAATAATGCATAACCAAAAGTGAGATGTTGTGATTTCCGATATTGTGATAATCTTTATCACAATCGCATAATCGACATTTCGCACTTTAAACTCATCGACTTAAATTTTTTCCTTACACGTTTGTGATGCGATGACTTAAATGAATAATAAAGGCCATAACAAAAGATCTTAGTGCATATTTAATAAGTTTTAATGGCATTTATGATTGAAACTATGTGACGTGATTTGATATCTTTCATATGAATTTTTGAATAAAAGATTCTTCCTTGTCACCTTTTGGAACTAACTATATCATTGAATTTTCAATGTCATTTTCGCTCGGTGTTTATTCGATAATCTCCATTGCTCAATTTCAGGGAATCACCGAAGGAAACAACACTTGAGAAGATGGAAAGAAGGGAAAAGTTGCTGCATCTAAGAAATCAGACATGATACCACTCTTCTCTGATACCACCTACAGCAAAGATGGAGGAACCATATCATGGGAAGCTATGAATAACCTACTAGAATAGGAGAAACCCAAGCCACTGGAAACGAAGGAAACAATTGATGTCGAAGAATCATCTAACACTTCCTATTTTGAGGCATCATGTTCATTTTTACACAGAATAGCTACAAGACCTAAGATATTACCATACACAGATATGGTAAAATGGGTGATTGATAATGTAAATATCTAAGACAGAACTTTCAGGAATGCAAGGCATGAGGTCATGGGATCTTTCACACTAGACAATTTGTGCCAGTTGTACCATCTACTAGAGCCTCAAAAGCTCTATGTCAAATATTTCCTTGATCATTTTACCAAAGAAAACGAGGACCCATTGGATGTTACACAGACCTGGAGGTCAGGCTCAAGCAAATTGAAATGAGAGAAATCTAGTAAGTATCTAATTGCATCCCTCTCTACCCCACATAATTTCACAGCTATAATGATGTGTTGATTATTTGGTAAAGCTTATAGTACCAAATTTTCTATAGAGTGGCTTCCATTAATTGATGTAGCGGTTAATGCAATGATTATGAATTGGAGTCAGATTTTATCAAATTATTTAGCAATGGCTATTAGGGAATATAGGAAAAAGAGAAGTGTTTCCCCAAGAATTATTCCCCCTTTTTATATGAGTGCTTATGTAATGGACGTCATTTTCTTTTTTTCTCAATTTCCAAACATGCGTTGGAAGTCGAATATACAGAACCCTCTCCCTATCCATGTATACCCTAAAATCTTGTGGGAATCCCAATTCAATTCCCATTTTTACAAAATCTGCCAAGGTATTATGCTACCTATTTATAAAACCATTTTTTATGAAACGACCCCCAAGCTTTAAGAAGAAGCCAAGATAGACATCTTTCCAGTCACAAGATGGTTCGGTGAAGAAACATTCAATTATATCAGAGTTTTTGGGAGCATTGTTGCTCCATATGTCCTCCCATATTATGTTCCAGACAAGCTATTGTCCAGAGAGATAGATTACCAGATAGCAAGGGAGGGTTTAACCAAAGCCCTGAGGGAACAAAAGAAAGCCATTTGGCCAAACTTCCCATTTCAATGTGGTTCTTTCACACTACATGACTATGGGCATGTAGTAAAAGTAGAGATTATCACATCTCTAAAACTGGCCATAGTTCCAGGGCAACAGTATGACCCAAATCATGTTGATAAAGACTTCATAACCATGGTTAAAGTTAAACAATTTACTCATTAAGAGGATCCATTTGATGACCTCTTTCAAGGAGCCAAAGAATTTGCATAGGCCCTACATTTAGCATCACTACAGTTAAGCCTAGATGATATTAATCATTTTTGTAGCTTTTAACCCCGTACAGAAATTACCTGCATACGAATTCTAAAACACAAAAAATAAACAATGCGAGAGCATAACACATATACACAGAGATTTTCCCCTGGATCCAAAAACTGGGACTACCAGCTTGATTTTTCATTATGTTCCTTTCAATGTTATAATACATATTTATATATGCCGAAGCATCCAATACCATGGACCGAAACCATCCGTCCAAAAAACATGTGCGAAAATCATGCACAAAACCATAGGTGGGTCCGCCCAACCTAACATAGGGTCCAAAACCAAAATTTTCCAGGGCACTGCCCCAGACCCCATAAAGTGGGGTTACGAGTACACCTCAAACCCCCTGTGACCCCCCCCTCCACCTTGGCTAGACAATCGGTGCAACGAAGGGGGGCTCCACCCCCCTCTAGCCCCATGGTTAACTATGTGGGCTAGTCGTGGAAAGAATATAACACAACCCAATATTCTCCCACTTGTTGTTTTTTTTCCACAGGGGGCCACAAGAGAGCTTAGTCATTTTTCCAGCCCTGAAATGCCCATTGCCTCTCTACACCAAGAGAACTTCTCAGAGGTCACAAATTTTGTCAATGCATCTGCAGTATTCTTCAAAGTGTCCACCTTTACTAGTAACACCTTTTTGTCTTCTATCATATCCCTCACAAAGTGATACTAAACATCAATGTGCTTTGTCTTTGAATGATATGCGGGGTTCTTTGCCAAGAAAATTGCACTTTGGCTATCACAATCTATCCTTATATCTCCCTGTACTAACCCCATACTTAAACACAATCTCTACAATGAAACTACTTCCTTGCTTGCATGAGTGGCTGCCATGTATTCTGCCTCTGTAGTTGATAGTGCCACTACAGATTGTTTCTTACTCATCCAACTGACTGCACCTCCAAATAGGTTAAACACATACCCACTTGTAGATATTCTCTGATTCGGATCTCCAATCCAGTCTGCATTAACAAATCCATGAATATCCAACATTCTGTCCAATCCTAATCTTCCTTGGTAGCACAAACCATAATCACTAGTGCCACGCGAATACTTGAAAACCCGCTTCACTGCTGTCCAATGCTCCTTCCCTGGTTTTGACATAAACCTGCTCAATACTCCCACTGCATGTGCAATGGCTAGTCTAGTACAAAACATTACATACATCAGGCTACCCACTACACTTGCATATGGAACATGAGAAATGTCCTCTTCCTCTTCTTGTGTCATGGGACACTATTCAGCAGATAAGCTCACACCTACAGGAATAGGAACCTTCACTGGTTTACTATCCTGCATATTAAAGCTCTGTAGTATTTTCTCGACATACTTCCTTTGGTTTAACCAGAGCTTCCTCTTTGCCTGATCTCTTTTAATTTCCATGCCCAAAATATAGTTTGTAACACCAATATATTTCATGTCGAATTTGGAGGACAATTGGGTCTTCAAATCCCGGATAATTTCTTTGTCATTTCCAACCAGCAACATATCATCCACATACAAGACCATATAAATAACACGGTCACCAATTAATTTAAAATGCACACAGTGATCTGCTTTGCTTTTGGTGAAGCCAAGTCCCTGTATAAAAGTATCAAATTTCTGATACCACATCCTTGGTGACTTTTTTAACCCACACAGAGACTTCTTTAACTTGCATACCAGTTCTTTCTTACCCTTCACCGCAAAGCCTTCAGGTTGCTTCATGTATATTTCCTCTTCCAAATCCCCATGAAGAAATGTTGTCTTCACATCCATCTGTTCTACCTCAAAATAAAAGGTAGTAGCAACAGATAAAAGTAATCTAATAGAAGTTACCTTGGCAATAGGAGAAAAAATATCACCAAAATCACTTTCTGGAACCTAGGAATAATCTTTTGCTACCAACTGAGCTTTGTATTTCTCCACCTTTCCTTCTGCATTTGTCTTCTTCTTGAACACCCATTTGCTGCCAATGGGTTTCCTTCTAGTCGGAAACTCCACTAGATCCCAAGCCTCATTTTTGTGCAAAGATGCCATTTCATCAACCATGGCCTCTTTCCAGAGTTTTCCATCCTCAGAATCTACTACTTCCTTCACAGTTTTGGGATCATCGTCAGTAATAGATAAAGAAAAATTTGAAAAAAAAGCAGATGGACTATATCTTTTAGGATGCCTTCTTTCTCGAACTGATCTTCTCATAGCCGAAGTTTGTGGCTCTTCATCTTCTAATTCCTCCTCTGTTGTAGAGTATGATTCTTCCTCCTTTAGCTCAAACTCTATCTTCTCAGGTTCCTTTGGTTGGACTTCATGTTTAATAGTATCTTTCACCTCTTTGAACACCACATCTCGGTTGTACACAACCTTCCATCTGACTGGGTTCCAAAGCTTATAACCCTTTAAACCATCCTTATACCCAATAAAGATGCACTTTTCAGATTTACTATCCAACTTGGTTCATTTCTCTTTTGGAACATGTACATATTGCATCACATCCAAATACCCTTAGATGTGAAAGAGAGGGTTTCTTACCAGTCCACACCTCTTGTGGAATCTTATCCTCCAACGCTGATGAAGGTGACCTGTTGACTAGGTAACATGCAGTATCCACCGACTCTTCCCAGAATTCCTATCCTAACTTGGCACCACTGAGCATGCTTCTTTCCCTTTCCATCAACGTCTTGTTCATTCTTTCTTCAAATCCATTTTGCTTAGGTGTATATGGAGCAGTCTTTGCCGTGATATACCACACTTCTTACAGAATTATTCAAATTCATTGCAGCAAATCTCCCCACCATTATCTGTCCTTAGCACCCTTATCTTCTTCTATGTCTGATTTTCCACGAGAGCCTTAAATTCTTTAAAACTATCAAAGACTTCATATTTCTTCTAAAGGAAATATATCCATGTATTCCTTGAGAAGTCATCTATAAATGATACATAGTACACAGACTTACCCAGTGATGGAACCTTCACAGGTCCAAACATGTCACTGTGCACAAGCTCTAATATCTGTTTCTCCCTCTTACCACTAGAGGGGAAACTCACCCAATTTTGCTTCCGATATACACAATTTTCGCACAGAAATCAAAATCCAGAGAGCTATTACACATACCTTCTACCATACCTTTTCCATGAAGTATTCAAAGACCATTCTCTCCAATATGTCCAAGCCTTTGATGCCATAGCATGGTCTTCTCTCCAGAGACCACTAGATTTTCTACTCCACTTTCAGGAACCACAGAACTGTTGCACCCATCAATAACAGTGCTACCTTGTAGCTTGTACAGAGTTCCAATCCAAAATCACAGCATCAATATCAGTGCTTCCCAAACTATTTTGCAGGTATCCTTCTCAAACACTATTTTTTACACCTAAATCATCCAGCTTGCTTACATAAATCAGATTTCTGGCTAATTCAATAATATGTAGAACACCTGGAAGTGTTCTAACCCTTCCACCTTGCAACTTCAACTTTACTTTTCTGTGACCAACGATTCTAGCCTTCCTATCATCCCCTAAGAAGACATCACCACCATCATATTTCTCATACTCGCAGAACCACTCTCTATGGGGAGTGAAGTGAAAGGATGCACCTGAGTCAATCAACCATGCCTCATGATCTACATGTGTACTTGAAGAAGCCAAGTACACATCCCCACCTTCATCTGAGGTGGTTTTCGCCTCTGCAGAAGGAGCCTCATCAGATCCCTTTCCTTCATTAAGAGCTTTAGATTTATAGTCCCTTTTGTAGTGGCCTTCCTTTCTGCATTTCCAGCACACCACCTTTATAAGTTTTCTTGGAGACTTAGATCTCCCTCTAGATTTAGATCTCCCACTCGATGACTTATTTTTGTTTCTATTTTGGTACTGTCCTCGTACAGACAAGGCATCACCATTCTGGCTCTCCACATTTTTCCGTTTCATCTCCTCCATTAGCAAGGATGAGACTATTTCATCAAACTGCAAGGCAGTTGCATTGCTACCTATTGCAATAACCAGACTATCCCACAAATCTGGTAGAGAACACAACAAAATGATGCACAATCTTCATTTGAAATTTTAATATCAACAAATGCTAACTGACTTGCCACAGTATTAAATGCATTCAGATGCTCTGTCACCGAGTCTCCATCTTTCATCCTCAGGTTATACAACTTTTTCTATAGGAACAATGTATTCACTAGAGACTTAGATTGGTACAAAGTCCCTAACTTATCCCACAAATCCTTCGCCGTAGCTTCCTCTGGTACATTCAACAATACTAAATCTGAGACACACAATCGTATTGTGCTCTTTGCCTTCCGATCCAACTTCTTCCATTCTTCATCAGACACTCTCGTTGGTTTAGTACCTAGATCTACCATGATCCACTGATCTTTATCCGCCAACAGATCCTCCATCTTGAGTTTACACAACTTAAAACTCTAACCATTAAATTTCTTGATCTCTATATTTCCACTGCTCACCATCTTCTTTCACCACCAGAATCAATCTCACAGATCTCCCACTGAATAGGATCTACCACAGGCCCGAGCAAAACCCCTTAGTAGCAAAGGCATCCCCTTGAAGCCAAAATAGCTTTGATACCAAATGTAGGTTTTAACCCCATACAGAGATTACCTGCATACGAATTCTAAAACACAGAAAATAAACAATGCGAGAGCATAACACATAAAACACATATACACAGAGATTTTCCCCTGGATCCCAAAACTGGGACTACCAGCTTGATTTTTCATTATGTTCCTTTCAATTTTATAATACATATTTATACATGCCAAAGCTTCCAATACCATGGACCGAAAACTATCCCGTCCAAAAACATGTGTGAAAATCATGCACAAATCCATAGGTGGGTCTGCCCAACCTAACATAGGGTCCAAAACCAAAATTTTCCAGGGTGCTACCCCGGACCCCATAAAGTGGGGTTATGGGTACACCTCAAACCCCCTGTG
>APFE030387078.1:35331-49412 GCA_000404065.3 Pinus taeda
GCCCCCCCCCCCCGCTACACAATCAGTGCAACGAAGGGGGGCTCAACCCCCCCTTTAACCCCCCAGTTAACTACGTGGGCTAGTCATGGAAAAAATATAACACAACCCAACAATTTTCATGTATATAGGAATGAAATATTGTTGAAGGTCCCATTGGACCTATTACAAATTGAACCAATAAGAGAACCAACTCCTAGTGCAAGCCAGGAAGTTCAAATGAAAATTCTGATGAGGAAACACAAGAGAAATCAACTCACGAGTCGGAACAGTCATAACAACAATCTCAAAATGGAGAAGGAAATGCTAATAAAGATTTTGTGAAAGATACAAAAGGAAATGCTGAGGAAGCGGCCGAATAGGTCTTGGCCAAGAAATAGAAAGAAGTCGGTTCCACTTCAACTCAAACATGGAATATTCCAGTCATTGACCTAGACAAGGAATGGAAGCAATTCAATAAGAATCTCCAAACAGGCACAAATCTCGAGGAAACATCTAAATTTTAGACCTCCAAACATGCTTAACATGCTTAACACAAACAAAATCTAGAGACAACAAAGCAAGGGGCTACAAACAGTCAATATATTGAGGTTATTCTAGCTTTTCCCACTTCTGAAATTGTCTTGAAAATTGAAGAGATACCTCCATTAGATATATTCTAAAATCCTACTCATAAGGCTGTAGTTAAAAGACATATAAAGAAGAGGAAATTAGACCCCATGGTTGTTGCAACTCTAGAGAACGAATCAATGGATGTTGTGTGGAAAGACACTCTTGTTGACCCATCAGAAAACCTTACAAAGCTATCACAATTTTCATGAGGTTATGCCACAATGACCATAGATAAAGCAACAGAAGTTCGACATTTTCTAAAAGAAAAAAGAACATATAATTATTCTATTTAAATAGAAATTAGAACAAGAGAAAACCAATCAGCAAGTAGAACAACAAGGAGCTCAGTTTCAGAGGGAACTCAAGTAAATGAGGTTAAAACACCAGGAAAGCTTATTAGAAAAGGACTCACAGATTCGCCAAATGCAGGCCATGGTGGATAGAATTAAATATAACCCTCAAACGGATGAGTTCTTTAAATAAGCAATCAAGTTAAATCCCCTATTAATATAGCAAGAAGAAATATTCTACCAGAAAATATAATAGATCAATCCTTACTGTGAGACAAGTGATAAATTGACAAACCAAGTGATTGATATGAGGTTTGAATATGAAGAAATCCATAAAAATATTTCTGAATTTATTACTTAGCAGGATTCTAACGAGGGAAGAAAGGTTGATCTACAAGAAATAGAAGAATCCCACTAAGACATTCTATTTACAAATCGGGATACATGGTTAAAGCAAGAAGAAAGGATACATGGTTAAAGCAAGAAGAAAGGGTGACAACGACATGAACAGGTGCATCAAGCAGTATAATTGAAGTTGTTAATGAAACCCTCCACTGTGCCAACCTTTTCAAAGAGTGCATACCAGTGTCTCTCCCAGATATCAAACAACTCAAACATCAATGGAAACAGACGACTCAAACCAATGAGGAAGCAATCAAATAGCTGACCAAACTGGATTGGGAGACATACTGACAGTATTTGGTAAAACCACATAACTAGTGGATGACTCTGCGATGTTTAACTACCTCTTCACAAAAAATGGTGCCGGCTCTGTCAAATGCCCTATTTGTAGGACAGTTAAAATCCACAATCAACCAGCTGCCTCTGCTCAAACCAATGATAGACATTTGCAATATCAAAGATCAAGTTAGCCAGCTAAGATAGTTCAAATTGAAAGAAGCTTGTCATTAGTTTAATTCTATTTTTAGTTTTATTTTTGCTTACTATGAGGAAAGTTGTTTGAATCCTCCTCAACTTTTTTTGTAATAATCTATTTTTGAGGCATGTATTGCAGTATTTAAACCCCTATCACGCATTTAGAGAGGGGTCTAGAATTTTATCAAAAACACTTTTCAAAACATTACGCTTCTGTATTTTTCCGAAGGTTTTGATGAAATTATTGGAACAAGAGCTATTTTTCTTTCAATATCAAAGCATGCTCTATTGAAATTACACATCTATACTATTAGATTTTATTTAATTGGATGAAAGTTGATAAATATTGTTGAGCCCATGAGCAGGACCTTTCATATATGGTACTTTTATCATATGATCGTGTTTTATTTATGCATTAGCAATACTCTTTCTTTGATTGTCTTATGTATGAAAATATGAATTATAGTTCTGCATTATTGCACTTTTTAATGATGTTTCAGCTCTGATTCTGTATTTAATATGTAAACAATTATTAGATGCAATATAGTTTTCTCAATTGTTTTTTCTAATTATTTATATAAAACAATTATCATAAACGATTTCAATTCTTTTGGCAGTTGAATGATCTTTATTACCAATTGCTTTGAGACATCTTTGTAGATCGCATATCTTAGTTTATTCCCAGGTCTATTTATAGTCATATAATGTTATATTAAGATATATGCATGTGTTTATTATTTAGATTAGATTATACGTCATTGAATCATTCCCCATTATATCTTATATCACTCCAACAACATTATCAAATCAATCCTCTCTGGGAAACTGGTCCCATTATCCCTAGTTGGAGCCACTATACCAAATGGAAAAGGAGTTTCTTTTAAGGTCTGGATCGGGTGGTTATCCCCCATGTTGTCATAGTGAATTTCGAGGCATAAACAAGTTGGAATCGATCATCCATGCAATAAAGATGTCGACACACTATCTTCTTGGTAGGAGGTTCACTTGACGAGTAATCAAAGTGGATTGAGATACTTATTTGACCAATCTAATTTGAATTCTAGGAAAGCTAGGTGGTTAGCTACAATCATTGAGTTTGAATTTGAGATCAGGTACATTAAGGAAAAATATAACAAGGTTGCATATGCTCTAAGCAGAAGAGTGCAAGTAAATTAGATAGAAACTATGAGTTCACATGGGAATGATTTACAAGATCATATCTTGTAGGCAAGACAACAGGATGACAGGTACCAACAACTTAAGCACAGGTTACAAAAATAGGGTATAGGTGAAGACGATGCGTATTATCATATCACATCAAATGGTTTGGTCATATTTAAGGACAAGATCTATGTTCCAGACAATAAGTGAGTTCAAGAAGCTTATCTTGTAGGAATTTCATGTCAATCCATATTTAGGTCACACAGGGTATCAGAAGACATTGATGGCAGTTAAGAAGTTCCACCGTTGGTTAAACTTGAAGAAATAGGTGGCAGAGTTTCTTGCGAGCTGTTTGGATTTTCAACAGGTAAAATTAGAGTGTAAGCATATAGGTGGTTTATTGCAGTTGATTTCGATTCTATAGTGGAAATGGGATGTCATTTATATAAACTTCATTATAGGTTTGCTGAGGACATCTAGACAACATGATTCTATTATGGTTGTGGTTGACCGATTAACTAAGGTAGGTCACTTTGTTCTAGTGAAGTATACTCACTCAGCAAGTGAGGTAGCATAGGTATTCATTAGGGAGATAGTGAGTTTCATGGTATTCGTAAGAATATTGTGTCAGACATAGATGCCAAGTTTTCTTCCAGGTTTTCAAAGGAATTCTTTGCAGGTTTGGGTACAAAGTTGGCATTCAGTACAACTTATCATCCACATAAAGATGGATAGAGAGAGAGGGTCAACATGATTCTTGAGGATATGTTGAGGATGTATGTTATGCACCAACAACAAAAGTGGGAAGAGTATCTTCCACTCATGGATTTTGCGTATAACAATGGGAATCAAGAATCTTTGAAGATGAGTTTGTTTGAAGAACTTTATGGGGGATTTTTAATAATCCCATCAACTGACATGATTCAATGAATAAGGTATTTATTGGACCAAACATGTTGGCTGAGATGGAACAGGAAATGCAAGTTATCAATGTTGGGACGAGAAAAATGTATGTTTTCTCCTCGTAAATAGCCTAATTTAGCATTTGTCCTCACATGTTTATCTTTGTTTTATTGATCAAAATAGAGGAAACAACAACAGAAGTTGGGTAAAATTGATTAGTAAAAAATTAGATAAATTTGGGCATAGAAAAATGAATTTCACTATCTTAGTATGCAAGGACACATATTGGACGATAGTTGTTCAATCAACAAGATAGCAACAACCAGTAAAGGAAAAGAGACAGCGTCCTGAGCATGGAAGAAAGTGGAAGACCAGGAGGACCAACGCTATTTTATGATGAAATCAGATTAAATATTATGAAATCCTCAGCATCCCCTAATCCTAAGGATTCACTTTTATCAATTTACTTTTCTAAATGTTATATAATGTTGTAAGGCAAGATGAATAGCTAGTTTTAGGAATTCGCAGATTGTAACTATTCTTTTTGGACATATAATACCTTCATCTCAATGATGTTGTAACTTTGTTATTGATTTTAATGAAGAAGACTGTGTTTAATTCATAATCGTATTCTGAGTATCTAACAGCAGGGACTTCTGAAAACTTTGGGCCCAGACAATAGAAGATCTACTGCTCCAATTGTGTTGTAATTATTTCTTTTTATTCTTCATTGTTCATTATTGTTAGTTTGCAAAGTTAGTATCATTATGATTACTATGAGGATTGATGATTCTGATTTGTGTTGTTGTTTAGTCAAGATTTTAGATTTAGTTGTGTGATTATATATGTGTGATGATCTTTATTGAAATGGTTATGTTATATGCATGATTCTTTTTCTTGAATTGGTTATGTTCATTCCAGATTGTTGTTCATTCTAAGGTAACGTTATCATAGATTTCAAAGCTAGAGTGATTGCTTTCCATGAGATGTTATATGGTTATTTTCTATTCAATTATCATAGCTTTCCTTCATGTTAAATGAGTAAGTTTCAATACAAGTTAGATATTGACCTATGAATTCAATATTTACCTCAATATTGATCTCTGAATTCACTGCAGATATAGTGCTAACACTCTTGAAATAAAAAGACTTGCCCTCGATTGATAGTGAATGTGGGTATTGAGATTGCTTGTAATAAGACATCTTAGTGCACCAACATTTTGGCATTGTTTCCAAGGAGAGTGCTTCAAAGTGATTTCCTTTTATCTTGCCATAAGAGAATTGGGTTTTAAGAGTGAGAGGTAAGAACCTGCATGACCAGTAAGTAAAGTGCTTGCTCATCAGCCCACTTTTCAGCAAAACCATAGAGGTTAAATAGAAATAACTTTTTTATGAATGACTAGAAATAAAAAGATAGAAAAAGATGAGAACCCCCCACCTAAATCCACAAAACCCAAGGGATAGATGAGCCTTGGGAGAAAAAAATTTATAGACGAAATCGTAAGAAAAGAAGAGTCTCAGACATCAATAGGATTATGGACTGTCATTGGAAAAAGCCCTACTATAATCCCTCAAGAAGCAGCCTCACCATATGCAGCTTACGCTGAGATTCATAGCCAAATTGGAGGATCTTAACAAATTTTTCAAGTTATAGAAAATTTACATTCTAATCCTCTACAAGAGGGAAAATCGTGCAACTTAAAAGAAAGAGAGGGAGAAACCAGTGGAACTGCTAAGGCAAGACCTCAGTTGTCTGAGAAATGATCTCTTGTGATCCCAGATCTAGGCAGTGCTACAAAACAAACTTGGATTGTGAATCCTCCACTTACTCAAATAGCACCCCTTGAAATCCCTAAAGGATATTAGCACATTTTTTACCAAATGAAAAATCTACCACCTCAAGGTCAGACCTCGACATTGGAATATCCCATAGTTGACCAAGTGGCTAATACCCTGATGAAAGACATTCCCTTACAAATCATCCCAACTTTTCATGGGATGATCATGGAGGAATCAGATGCCTTCTTATTCTAGTTTGATGTACTCTACAGAGGATATGACTATACCACCAACCCTCAAAAACTAAAACTGCTCCCTTCTACTCTAAAAGGAGCAGCTTTGAGGTGGTTCATGGGTCTAGGTGGATGTACTATTAACTCTTGGGATGACATGAAAACCTCTTTTCTCACAAGATACCAAGACTTTTTCAAGAGTAGGGAATTGAAAGATGAAATCTTTAAGATGGCTGCAAAGGATAATGAAACTCTAGAAGAATATGTCGAATGGTTTCACTATAACTTGCAGAGATCTCCTCGCACCACTTTACCAAAAGAAGTCTTGAGAGCTATCTTAATTAAGGGAATGAAAGAAGAATGGATAGAAAAATCTAAATTTGATGGGGAAAGGAGATGTTTCTCAAGAATATTATGATGAAATAATTTTCTTGTGTATCAAGTGTTCGCGAGGTAGCACACACAGAGGGTAAAGAAGTTAAGACCCTATAACCAGAGGAAGAAAACCACACAGTGGGGATGTAACAAGAATGGAAATCGGTAACCTCTTGGAAGACTTCAAGATGGATATCCAAGGCACCCTCACAACGTAGTTGGACGTCCTACAGGCTAAATAGAAACAAGATTTAGCATAATAGAATTTGGTCATTTTCTACCCACATTGTTGGAAGAAGCACAACCAATGGGAGTGTCCATTGGACATGGTCCAGACATGTGCCATATGAACCAAGGATCACACCACTGAACAATTTCCATCACATCCCGAGCTAAAAGCAATTTTCAAAGAAGTGGAAGAAGATACAGAGCCAATATACTTAATGAACTAGCGTCGACAGTGGCAGGCCAAACCTACAAGTATGTCACATAACACATCCCAATTCTTTCCTTCTTCACCATTTAATCAACAACAAGTCCCAGGGTCAGCATGGCAAGGCCAGTCACCTTACTTGAATTTGAAATCCTAGCCATTCCCTATGACACCTTTGCCAACTCAGTCCTTTCTGGGTAATGGCTGGCCAAATTCTCCTTTTGCTCCTGTTTGGAAAGGTAATCCATATCCATCCCAGTCGCCTGCCTCTACTTCTCAAAGCCCAAACTAGTCTCCAAATTGGTAGTAACCTTTGGGGATATCAAATACACATATCGGAACAGGTCGTCAACCTCAACCTACATTATCAGCCCCATATCCATTACAAAAAAATCCTCGACCTCTTATGTGTCCTCAATTTCCAGCTCAACTGAATCTGAATCCCAATAATAGACCGGTTCATCCGGTGCAAATTTTCAAAAGATCAGATTATGAGATTGCAAAAAAAGAATGTAATGAACTTAGATTGAGATTAGGATGTATCATTACCCCTGGGAAAAACAGAGACCAGCCATCAATTGAATTGGAAACCCCACCTATATATATACCATCAACTATAAATGATACATAAATAAAACAAGGAGAAGATACAGATCAACATAAAGATCCTTAGAAACTCATATTCACTTCTCCCGCATTCCCTGAAAGGCTAACAATACCCAAACCAATTATTTATCTAGATTTTGATCTTGTAGGGGAACTAAAAAATCTTTGTATTAAAATTCCTCTCCTCCAGGCCATCCAAGATATTCCTATTTATGTTAAAACTATTAAAGAGCTATGTGTAAAGAAGCCTGTGAGGAAAGCAAAAACTTCACCCGCCATTCATGTTGTAGGGACCTTATTTGATTTACTCTTGGGAGGGGAAACTCCAGTAAAATATGAAGATCCTGGGAATCCCATTGTTACATTTCAAATATATTTTCACTCCTTTCTAAACACACTAGTTTATCTAGGTGCAACCATCAACATCTTAATAGAAGAAACTTGTCAGACACTCAATATTACAACTTTGGAACCAAGCACCACCCTACTAGAACTTGTTGATCGATCGGTGGTAAGGCCAGAGGGGAATTTACAGGATATTACAGTTTATATTGATTCATGGGTGTATCCAATAGATTTTCTTGTTATAAACCCAAAGAGTCGATTGGATGGACACCCTCTGATTTTGGGCTGACCTTGGCTAGCAACAGTGAATGCTTACATAGGTTGTTGTGAGGGCAGCATGACTATTGCTAAAGGGGATGCTGTGAAAAATATTGTTTTATATCATCTTGCCAAACCATGTATTCCCATTTTAAAAATATGTAAACAACCACCCGCATACTTGGAAGAAAGCATTTGTTCACCACTTACAATAACAGAGGCACTTGAATTCAAGGATCAGACTAAAGATGATGTTATCAATAACTTTATCAATTAGCCAACTAATGTGAACAATGTGAAATATGAAATGTTAAAAGAAATTCTTGATAAAAAATCCTTGGAAGACCCTTTGAAAGATACTAATGATCAACATATATAGACAATAGTTGTTCATAACAACAAACCTGTTGAAATCAAACCAGGCAAGGTTTTAAACATTAATGATATCCTAGACAATGACCAACAATGGAAACTCATTTAGGTCCTGCAAAAATATAAAGGGGCCTTTTCCTGGGACTATTGTGACATGAAGGTCATAGACCCACAGTTATGTATGCATCATATCTACACTGAAAAGTATGCTCATCTGATCTGACAACCTCAACGGAGATTGAATCTGCATCTCAAGGACATTGTAAAAGAAGAGCTACAAAAGTTGTTGGACGTGAATTTCATTTATCCCATTTTGAATAGAAAATGGGTCTCTCCATTGATAGTTGTCCCTAAGAAAAATGGGAAGTGGCGTATCTGTGTGGATTATCAGGAATTGAACAAGGCAACACAGAAATATCACTTTCCTCTTCCATTTATTGATCAAGTCCTTAATACTCTGGCAGGGAAGCAATTCTTTTCCTTTCTAGACAACTTCAATAGTTAAAATTAGATTCAAATCACCCCTAAAGACCAAGACAAAACCACCTTCACCTGTCTGTGGGGTACATTCGCTTATAGAGTATTAACATTTGGCTTATGCAATGCCCCAATTACATTTCAAAGGGCCATAATCAGCATTTTTGCTGACCTGATAAATGAAGGGCTTGAAGTTTACATGGATGACTTTACCCCGTATGGGGATGACATTGATCAAACACTACAAACATTAGAGAAGGTTTTAGAACGATGTATTGCTACCACGCTTTGTTTAAGCAATGTCAACTGTCACTCAAAGGCATAATCTTGGGACATTACATTTTTGCAGTAGGGATATAGGTAGATCCAACAAAGATACAAGTAATTATTTCACTACCTACACCTTGTACTCAGATGGAGGTTTGTAGCTTCCTATGATATGCAAACTATTATCGTAGGTTTAGCAAAAAAAAATCACAAATTGTTGCCCCTTTATATGCTTTAATTGGAAAATTTGACTTTAAATGGTCTGACAAATGTGACGCAACTTTTACAGATTTAGAGAAACTAGTTTTGATGGCACTAGTGTTACATGGGCCTAACTAGGAACTACCCTTTCACATCTCCATGAACGCATCATATGCAGTGATAGGTGCTTTCCTCGACCAAGAGGAGGACAAAAAACCTTATGCTATATATTATATCAGCAAAAATGTTACTGTTGCTGAGCTTAATTATATAGTAACAGAAAAAGAATTCTTAGATGCCATTTATGCCATAAACAAATTTAGACACTATATAACTGGCTATCAAGTTTTTTTGTATAATAATCATTCTTCCATTAGATACTTAGCCAACAAACCTATTACAAATGGTTGAGTGACTCGTTGGTTATTGCTTTTATAGGAGTTTGATATCACCATCAAGGATCATCCGGGGAAGGAAAACCCAGTCGTTGATTTTCTATCTCGAGTTTTGAAGGTAAATGATCCATTGGCAGTGGAGGACCAATTTCCAGATGAACATTTGTTTGCCGTAGCAGTCAAAACGCCATGGTATGTAGATGTAGCAAACTATCCGGCAGTAGGGAAGCTGTCAAGGCACTTGATAGCAAGGGAAAGAAAACAAATTGTCCAGTGCAACGCCCATTTTCTTGGATTGTCGGATACCTATTTCACACAGGGTCTTATATGTGTATACACAGATGCATTTGTGAGGATGAGATTTATGAAATCCTGAAGGCTTTCCATGACGAACCTTATATAGGACACTTCGCAGATCGTAGGGCAAGGCATAAGGTACTATAGATGGGCTATTATTGGTCCACTATTTTTAGAGATGCTAAGAAATATGCCCAGGCTTATGATAGTTTCCAAAGGATGGGGCAACCTGGTACTCTCGCCTTGACTACCATTGACTACCATTGACGGGTCTAGCCGTTATTTCAAGGTGAATGGACATCGCATGTGTATTTATCACAAACCACTCACCAAGGAGTCTTTTTGCCAACAGGTATGTGATGACCCCACCATGCAAATTTTAGCTGCAGGGAGTGATGACCTGATAGCTTTGCTCTCATGAAAATTCATTTTTCTTTAGTTGTAAATAATGTATATATTCCTTTATGATTGATTGCAATCTAGTTAGGCATCACCATGTAAATATGAGGATTTTTTCTTGTCTTTAGGTGTGTTTCGTGGGTGTTTTTCAATCGATTGAACGATTGTTGTTCAATTAATTGAACATTTATTTTCATGTGTATATTGTTGTTAAATCAATTGAAAAACACTTATTTTCATGTGTATATTGTTTTTTGATTGATTGAATGGTTTTTGTTCAATCAATTGAACGACACTTATTTTCATGTGTGTATTGTTGTTCAATTGATTGAATGATTGTTGTTCAATCAATTGAAAAACACTTTGTTTCGTGTGTGTATTGTTGTTAAATCGATTGAATGATTTATTTTCATATGTGTGTTGTTGTTCAATCGATTGAACGATTGCTATTCAATCAATTGAACAACACTTATTTTTGTGTGTGTGTTGTTGTTCAATCGATTGAACGATTGTTGTTCAATCAATTGAACAACACTTTTTGCGTGTTTGTTGTTCAATCGATTGAACGATTGTTGTTCAACCAATTGAACAACACTTTTTGCATGATTGTTATTCAGTCAATTGAACATCACTTTTTGAATATTGTTGTTCAATCAATCGAATGATTGTTGTTCAATCAATTGAACAACACTTTGTGTTTTTTATGTTCAACCCATTGAACAACACTTTTTGAATTTTTATGATTTTGTTGTTCAATCGATTGAACGATTGCTATTCAATCCATTGAACAACACTTTTTGAATTTCCGTGTGTTTTTTTGTTCAATCGATTGAACGATTGTTGTTCAATCAATTGAACATCAGTTTTTACGTTTTTGTGTTGTTGTTCAATCGATTGAATGATTTTTGTTCAATCCATCAAACAACACTTTTTGAGCGCATGTTGTTCAATCGATTGAATGATTGTTGTTTAATCCATTAAACAACACTTTTTGCATTCCCATGTGTTTTGATGTTCAATTGATTAAATGATTGTTGTTCAATCAATTGAACAACACTTTTTGCATTTTTGTGTTGTTGTTCAATCGATTGAATGATTACTATTCAATCCATCGAACATCACTTTTTGAGTGTATGTTGTTCAATCAATTGAATGTTTGTTGTTCAATCCATTGAACAACACTTTTTGCATTTCCATATGTTTTATTTTTCAATCGATTGAATGATTGTTGTTCAATCAATTGAACACTTTTTGTGTTTTTGTGTTGATGTTCAATCGATTGAATGATTGTTGTTCAATCCATCGAACATCACTTTTTGAGTGTATGTTGTTCAATTGATTGAACTATTGTTGTTCAATCAATTGAACAACCCCAATTTTTCTTTTTGCATGTTTGTTGTCTAAATTGGTAGAATGAATAAACTGTGATTTATTTTTGTTGTTTTATTGCCGGCCATTCCTTTTTTCCATTTTCTTTCTCTTTTTTGTTTTGAATGAAAGCCATCTGGTTGGGTTTGCGCCTAGGATCAAGAAAAATAGTAATGTTAATACCATTGTGACCTATGAAACCTTTTTATGGTTATCTTTTATTCAAAAGTTGACATGGTGCATCTGTATAATGACTGGTTGAATATCTTCCCTTTGGAGACATCATAAAATGATTTATTATTTTAATACAATGTTGGTTTATCTTTCACACTTTCAAATGGGTAAATCCCTTTTATATGATGATATGGGGGTAAAAGTATAACTTTCATTGGCATTTTTTTACTTCTTACACCATCCCTGGCTCTTAAGGAGTAAATAAGCCTCCCTCTTTTTATAATAAAAGCATCAAAATATGAAAATATGAAAATATAGAAATATGAAAATGCAACAAACATTGTCTTAAAGAGGATAGGGGGTCTTAGTATGAGCTAGCCTACCATGATCATAAGGATGTAATGGGTGACATTCCTTTTGGCCACCAAACCAAGGTAATGACCTTCTTGACAATTAAAATGTCAGAAGGATGGGGGGTCTCATCACGAGCCAAATGGATCACTTTGCTATATCCTCATGAATGGAACTATGATTATTTGGTTACCATTCCAGCGTAGTGTTCTCTTTATAGCAAGAGAACATAATCATATAAAAATCAAAAGGAGGACTCTGGCTCATTTAAAGGGTTAAAAAGCAACCATGTCGAGGCTATGGATGCCTACTGCCAGCAGTGGCTCTACTTGTGGTATTGAAGTACTATGTGACACTGCCAAATTCTCTCTATCCTATTACCCCCCATGGATTCATTTCTAAAGGAAAATTTCCCATTTGAGCATCATTCCTAAAGAGCCAACATGCATGGTAACTTATATCTTATATCCATTATATCATATTTGTCCAATCACTTTAATGACAGTCATTAATGCCTACCACTGATCATGCATTTGATACTTTTCCACCTAAGGTAAAAATATTTTTGACATAAAGGTATGAATCTCTTTTTTAATTTATGGGCATTTCAAATATGTTAACGTGTCCTGCTTTGATTGTCATTGTCATATACTGCACTGCTTTTATTGATTGGTTTCCTACATTTATGATTTATCAATGCTTTCTCTTGTTTTTCCCATGCTTGGCAGATGTGGATTCCCTTTTCTGATTGGAGGAGGGATGGTCTGAGTATCAACAACATGTGTGGCAATTTATGGATAGTCGTGTGATGATTATTAAACTGATTTCTAGTTAAAGGACTGCATGATGTTTGTGTATGTGTAATAATTATCAAACTATTTCTGATTGGAGGAAAAAAGGCTACCATTATGGACAACATTCGAATTTATTATGATCTTGTGTCAAAGATTACTGACGAGACAAATGACTTAATTATATGTTATATTAATTGTCAAAACAATGTGATTCTCCTATTAAAAGCTTTAATGTTCTTTGTTGCTATTCCAAACTGTGAAAGAGTGAGAGAAGTGCATGCAAGTGAACCAGCCACAGAAGAAAAACATCCATGAGAGGAAAGGCCATGTTGGGCTAATTTATTGACTAAATTAACACAAGTATTTAATTATCAATCTGGGTTTGTAAAACTTGGAGGCAAATCCACTGTATATGGACATCAGATATAATCAAGTTTAGAAGATAAAATTTGAAAACTAAAGAAGTGCATATTACAAATATAGCCTACAGTAATAATTTCAATTCACCTTGCAATGAAAGAAAGCTGAAATGGCTCTTAACTTAAGAGATCCAATTCTCCTCAATTATTACTTGATGAATAGAAATTAGAAACCATGAACACTTAATAGCTTAAGATGGACAAATTATCAATGAAGGGAGGCTATTAACTTAAGAGACCTTTGGTATTTCCCATCATAATTCATTCACCATAATGCTATCAATTGAAGATTGAAAATTCATAAAAAAAATTGCTTGCATGTAATCAAGGAAAAACCTAGTTTCAATCCACCAATTTAACAGAAGGAGTGTTCAACTTGAACACCTTGTTATTCCATCTTACTAAAGTGATGAACAAACTAAGATTCAATAAAATAAATCATCACACATCAGCCATAAACCAATTTGAAGCAAAGCACATCTTAATACATTTGAAACAAAAACTAGTCTATGAAAACTATGAAAATTGAACTAAGAAGTGTACTTAGCTTGGTGTGGGGCCCCTCCACCCTTGCCTTGCACACTTGAAGAAATCTCAGCTACAGCAACTTCAGTAGATCAACCAAGCATGAACAACAAATTGGAATGAAACAAGTTCTTCAAATTAGCTCCCAACTCAAATTGTACAAAAGTTACATAT
>APFE030387085.1:0-13472 GCA_000404065.3 Pinus taeda
TTTCCAAATCCAAAGACGTAGAAGTGGAGTGACACAATGCAGAGAAGGTGACACAGGCTCACGCAGTGCTTGTGTCAGCATTCTGAGCTAGGTGAAGGTGACGCAGTAGCTAGGAGGAGCCCATGCAATAGCTGCGTCAACTATCTAGACCAGCGCAGAGGTAGAGGGAGGCAGATCAGACTTACGCAGTGCCAAGTCATCTTTCTGAGCTAAGAAGGACAAGATCTCACTATGATTGCGCAGAGCCAAAAGGGCTCTAATTCTTCAATTGTCGAGGCTAAGGGAGCTGAGCAGATTTCGATTTGAGGAGCTGGTGGGACGTTGTTTCTGTTAGTGCATAACAATGTCTACGGACACTAAACCAAGGTAGAGGGAAGTGCTACCTCGACAAATTTCTAGCCAAGAAATCTAGATCCAGGTTGCAGCAGCAAAGGAGGATTGGAGAGGAGTGATTCGACAGTTGGCAGGAGGATTTCCGAGAGGGAAATCAAGACTCATAGGGAGTCTAGAGAAGAGGAGCAGAGATGGCAGTGAACGGATTGAGGGATCAGGATAGATTGGATGGGGTTTCCAATTTTGTCATCTAGGAGGCCAGGATCCTAGAAATCCTGGATAAACATCGCATCAAGGACTATACCTTGAAAACAATAACTGTCCCAGATGACCCTAATGCAAATGAGAAGTATGAGGAGGCCATGGCGAAGGCAAAATGCATGATCCTAGACAGGATCAAGGATCATGTAATACCACATATTGCTAAGAAGTCAACAGCAAGGGAGATGTGGGAGACCCTGACCACCTTATACCAGGGCTCTTCCATGCAATGGAAGATGTTATTGGAAAATCAGCTAAGGTCATATCAGATACAGAAAGGAGAGGAGATAGATCCATTCTTTCTCAAGTTGCAAGGAATTTGCGACAAGCTTACTTCCGTGGGGTCTACACTAGATCCAGAGTTCATGGTCAGGACTGCCCTGAATGCAGTCTCCAAGGAGTGGGAGACGTTTGTCCAAAGCATTTTGGGCGGAGCAACTCTCCCCAGTTGGGAGGAGATATGGACAGCTCTTTGACAGAAAGAGCTCGAGGGATTGACCAAGGCGAAGAGTGGTGGTAAGGGAGTTTGAATCAAGGAGGAGGATGCAGCTCTCGCATCAGCAAGACAACAAGGAGTACAAAAGAGGAAGAAGAAAGACATCTCCAAGGTCAAGTGCTTCAACTGTGGGGAGTTGGGACATTATGCCTCTCAGTGCCCCAAGAAGAAAGGCAAGGGAGAAGCTTCTGACTCAAAGGTTGCTCCAGCAAAGGCGGAGAAGGATGTCGAGACTGATGACGATTGTGCCATGAGTGCTCATGCGCCTCTAGAGAAGAGGTGGGGAGACATGGAGTTGTAGTCGAGAGGACTACAAAAAAAGGGGCAGGATCCTTGAGGTGCCCAAACTCTTGGATCACATACGGCTACAGGAGCCCTTAACGACAGTAGCATGATGACAGGTGTCGAGTGGAGCAAGATGTGGTGGAGCGATAAGGCAGTGCTAGAATGCAGAAGTCTGTAGCAATGCAGTGGAGGTTGCAGCAGTGCAAGAGGCACAGAAGAGGTTGCAGCAACATAATGGCAGCAGAGGGAGCACAGGGTAGCAGCAAAGGTGGCTTCAGCATCACGACGCTTCCAGACTGAATAGGATGTCAATGTTTGGGTGAAGCCAGTTACTTACTTCTCGGTAACTGAGTTGCAGTGCAGCAGTTAGCAGTGGTAGTGCTATGGGCAACATGGGCAGCATTTTGAGAGGGAGTTGCACTACAAATGTAGCAGTGGCAGTGGCAGTGTCATGGGCAGCAATACAGGAAGCAGCAGTGCAGTGGATGTGGGGCAGCAAGCCAAACATCAGCACAGACGATTGATGCAGAGGATCAGTGTGATGTTTCTATGGTGAAGCATTGCTAGAACACATTCCTCGCTAAGAGGGGGTGTTGATTTTGGGTAGCATCGGATGTGCTCTAGCCATGAAATTTGGTGGTGAGGCTAAAGCACATGAGATCTCTACGACCCAAAAATCGTTTGGAAAAATTCCACCCGGATGAAGAGATATTAAAAGAATTAATATTTTTAATGAGTTCCTAAATCTAAACTTAAGAAAATAAAAATATTAATGTGTTTTAATATAATATGGGCGAGAAAGTTCTAGGTGATGAGGATCAAGCCAATTCTAATCTTAGTCGTTGATTAGGGACTTAATCTCAGTCGTTGAATCGTCAACATGAAAAGTATAAGAGGAGGCTTAAAGGTCAGTTGGAGACACACCAAGAGAGATCAAGAATTCGATTTTCTGGGGCAAGGTTTGCTAAGGAAATCGAGTTACTGATCAGTTGCAGTGAGGGGCAGTTTAGCAAGGGATTTCCATCCAATACTGAAGAATACATAGCAGAGAGGCAGTGAAGTGTCGAGAGAGACAGCACAGGCCCTAGAAGGGCTGACGTAGAGGCTGTAGGAGCTAACGCAAACGACGTAGAGGGTCATAGCGGCTGACGCAAAAGTCGTAGAGGGCTTCAGAGGCAGTGTTGGGGAGATTATGTGGGGCAAACTGGGAGCAGATCAGCAAATTCTGAGTCGAGATAGGGTGACGCAGCTCCTGGAGGAGTGACACAGTTCCTGAGCAGTGCCTGGAGCAACTTTCGTTGTCCAGCATAGGGAACAGTCAGAGTCACTGTGGGGTTTGATCATCCGGTTGCTGATTTGCCGGAATATCTGTCTCCAGATAGAGGTACTACTGCCAAGGATATTCTCTATTCGGTGAACCATTTATGGCACCCTAGTTGTATTCACGAAATCTGCTTAATAATACAAACCCTCTATATGCACCACCAGTTTTCTCGAATTGGGTTTTTCAAAGGACGATTGTCCAAAAATAACGGTGTCCCTTGTGTTATTGTTTCTGTTTATTTCAGTGCATGATCTGTATATCTGTGAAGGTTGCAATAGTTTTTACTTCGATATTTATGCAATTAAATAACTTGGTAATGTAAAGAACAAGTAGGAGAGTGTAAACCAGTAAATTGCAGTAGGGGTTTCTGATGTGTTAGATTCAGGAATTTTCACATGAACCTGAAATGTGCGAGAATGGAATGCACTGTTTTTATAACAAGAGTTGGTCTAATTATTCCCAAGCTTCATGTGGTTGGTTAGGTGATGGTTGATATGGGTCAACTAAATTCTGCCTGCTGCAAATATGTCAGAAGGATGAAGCAACTGTTAAGACTGAATTGTTGATGGAAGGGAAAACATGGATAGTTAATTGTGTTAGCATGAGAAATCCTCATTAAAGTTTGAGAACGGGTTTGCTTTCATTTAAGACCTGATTTATTGAAAAATCTCATGCTACTAGAGATTCTTGATTTGAAGTTATGATGTCTCTCTGAAATTTGCTCTATTAAAGAGAAACAAGGTCCTTCTTAAAGACTGCAACAGATCTTACACCTATTGAGTCTCTTTGGCTTCTAATCCAGGACTTGGAAAACTAAAAGTGTTGACCTATTTTGGATTTACCCTAGTGGGAGTGTGAACTTGAAAACCCTAAGATTGACAGCATGAATAAAATTCAAGGACGTTGATCAAGGACAACGTAGATCAAAACCTTTATCAAGTCTAAAGGGGTTATGAAAGCCCAAGGTCTGTAGATTGATTGCTCCTGCTTAAATAAAGGAACCCTAGTTTCTAGAAGTTTTGACATTTTGATGATGAGGTTGTTTTACAAGTTCAATGTAGAAGACTAAAAATTTAAAGGGAGTTGTCATGATCTGAAAAGATAAGTATTTTTGTGCTTTGTTTTTTATTTTTAAATCATTAGTAATGATGTGGAATTCTTGATGATGATATAGATTCCTTGATAATGATATAATGATATAATGATAACGTGGACTCGTTGATAACATGGACTTGTTGATGATGAATTGGACTGGACTCTTTGGCTGATGATGATGAACTCTTTGATGTTCTGGACTCCTTGATGTGAACTCTTTGTTGATGATGATGTGAACACCTTAATAATGTGGATGTTAACTCTTCGTTGATGTTGATGTAAAGATGTGGATAATGGACTCCTTGTGAACTCTTTGACTTTCTAATAATATGGATGATGATATGGACTCCTTAATGATGATGAAGAGGACTCCTAGTTGTAGACTCCATTGATGATGTTAATGATGTGGACTTCTAGATGATGAGAACTCTTTGATGACGGTATGGACTCCTTGATGTAATGAAATTGACTCGATTTGAGAAGGCTAAGATCAAGAGGGAGTTGACACACTCTCGAAATATAAGTATTATCTTGATTGTTTCTATTGATTATTTCATTATGAGTCTTTTGCCTTGCTTGGTTGTTCTTGATCTTCCATAGCTTCCTAGTGAGGATTGCAGGGACATAATGAAGACTGCCAAGGTATGGAAATCGTTGAAAATGACAGAAGAACAATGTGACAAAAGGACTCATGATAGGCTTTGTACTCAAAGGGAGCAAACAAGATCAAGCATGTTTCTATGATGAACACATATGTGTAAGAGGGATCTGCTTTTGAGGCATGAATGAACAATTGAATGTTGAGATCCACCATGGCTACATTTTTTATGTTGAATTGGTTATTGATGTAAATAAATTGGAATGACTGAGAAACCCTTAAAGAAGGAGCACTTACTACATAGCATCATATTATGGGCCATCTCCTGTAGGCTATGTGTCATGACACTGTGTTGTCCGGGAGATGTATTAATGAATCCTCCTGTAGGTTGTGTGCCATGAAACCTTGTGGTCTGGAAGATGTATTGTTGAATCCTCCTGTAGGTTGTGTACCATGAGACCGTGTGGTACGGGAGATGTATTGTTGATTCCTCCTATAGGTTGTGTGTCGTGAGACCTTGTGGTTCAGGAGATGTATTGTTGATTCCTCCTGTAGGTTGTGTCATGAGACCTTGTAGTCTGGGAGATGTATTGTTGATTCCTCCTGTAAGCTATGTATCATGAGACCTTGTGGTCTGAGAGATATACTGTTGATTCCTCCTGTAGGTTGTGTGCCATGAAACCTTGTGGTCCAGGAGATGTATTGTTGATTCCTCTTGTAGGTTGTGTGTCGTGAGACTTTGTGGTCCGAAAGATGTATTGTTATGCTATGAGATCTCTTGGTCAGGGAAATGATTTGAGATGGATGTTATGTATCTTTCCTAATGACGAGAGTGATGATCTCTCCCTTAAGTTGTGAGCTGTGAGACCTATAAATGGTCAGAGAGATTGATCCTAACATAGAGATAGGTTTGTATTTGTGATCTCTTCCTTAGGTTGTGGGCTGTGAGACCTACGATTGGTAAGGAAGATTGATCTTGAGAGAGAGAATGAAAAGTACTTCCCTGGCTATGAGGGAGTGTTGAATACTATAGTAGCCATGATCAATATTTTCATCATGGAAATTTAAATTAAATATTTACCTCCTAAATCATGATAGGTCATCTCCACTAAAAGACAAATTGGTTGGGCCCCTTTGAGGCACCCATTCGACACCCTATGATGACTATATATATGTGAGGAATTGCTCCTCATTTGGCAATTCGTTTTGAACAACTATATATGTGTTTCTGTGAGCTATTGAAGGAAAAAGGGCCGAAATTTCAAGAGGCTGCCAAAATTCTAGTAAGGGTCGAAATTTCAGGAAGTTGGTTTTTGACATGGCACTTGATCATGATTTTCGTTACTTGTTTGGTGATTATTCTGCTATTTGTTATTTATGATCTATTGATGAATCTGAAAACTCTCTCTCTCTCTCATAAGGAAGAACTTTTCTTGGGTTTTCCCCTTTCGGGTTTTGCCTTAGCTATGTGCCTAATTTCTATGTCTCTTGTCTTATGGTCTCTTGGTATTTCCACTGTGATTTGCTACAGCTCTTTTATTCTTATGAAAGATTTTCTTAACACTATTTAATAAAATAAATGTTAAATAATACTGATAATGTTTTGATGCTATGAAAAATATGAAAATTATTCCAAGCTATGCCATAGATAAAAAAATTCAACAATGTACACCTCAAATTCCAACTTCTGAATAACCTTAGTTAACACTAGGTTTTCAATACTACCTCCATCAACAATGAAAGAACACCTACCTCCAATCTTGCACTTAGTCTTGAAAACGACATTTATTTGCTCTGACTACCTTATCTTCAAGTTATTTCTTTGGCTTCAATAACACTATCTTGAACATTAGATTTTCTCCATAAACCAACTGAACTTCAACTATGTCATCTCCAACAACAAATCCAATCACCCTCTACACCTAATTGCACCAAGAGGTGCATTTTATAGCACAATATGAGGTAGATGTGTAATGTGGCTAATGTTGGCATTGACATACATTAGCCCAAAAGCAATAATAAAATTAGCATTATATAGCTCAATATTTGGTTAGATGTGTAACACGGGTAATATTGATTTTAGCATACATAAACACAAAAATAATAATAATAAAAATTGAATCTATACAAACCAACCTATATCCATATTAAACCAAATATACCAACCCTCGAGAGAGAGATCAAATCCCTCTATGTGCAAACTTTTTCTCAAATTGTTGCATTGTCAAATAGGTTTGCACCTCAAAGCATTTGATACATTTCAGTACTTGACAAATTTGGGTTAAGATGGATTTGGGGCAACGTTAAATGAGTTCTTCCTTGTTGCTTTCTTCCAATAGTTAATTTGTCTGAAGATTCATAAGACTAATGCCCTTGTGCTCCACACTTGAAGCATGTCCCACTGAATCTTCCTCTTCTACCTATAAGAGATCCTCTTCCTCTTTTAGTGGGTAATGTTGATTTTAGCATACAATACCACAAAAAATAATAATAACAATAACAATAAAAAATTTGAAATTTTTATATACCAACTTATATCCATCTTAAACATGATATACCAAGGCCTGAGAGAGAGATCAAATCCCTCTAGGTGCAAACTTTTTCTCAAATTATTACATTGTCAAATAGGTTTGCAACTCAAAGAATTTGATATGTTTCAATGCTTGATAAATCTAGCTTAAGATGGATCTAGGGCAATGTTATATGAGATCTTCCTTCTTTCATTCTTCCAATAGCTAATTTCTCTGAAGATTCCTAAAATTGATGCCCTTTTACTCCACACTTGAAACATCATTCCGTAAATCTTCCTCTTCGTACCTCCAAGAGATCCTCTTCCTCTTTAAGTTTCATAATTGCGTTTGGGGTTTTGGCTACCACTCATGTTGGTCACTTCTTGATTTCTTCCACTTGTTTAGCCTCTTCTAAACATTTTTCTTCCTCTATTTTTCGTTCCTTTTCCTCTAAAACTTTGTTGTTTCCTAAAAAACTTTTCTACCTAGAGGACTAGTCAGTGTGCCTTTGCAATTGTCAGGTCAAGCATTTGCAACTCCACAAATGATGCATTCTATTAGGAAAATCAGTAATATATACAAGGAGAGAGAGACTATTGGGATCTGTATTCCAATGTCTCTTTATCCTCTCACTTGTGTATTTACAATATTTACAATAATTTCCCAATCCCTAAAGATTAGGTGTCAACATCCCCCCTCCCCTCTTAATATAAAGGGATGTTGGTGACTCCAAGCATCATTTTGCATCTTTCAAGCTCTTCTCTTACAAGCGCTTTGGTGAAGATGTCTGCAATATGCTCGTTTGTGAAACAATGTCGTTGGTGAATAGTCTTGGCCTCAACATGATGTCGAATCAATTGATACTTTGTATTGATATGTTTGGTTCGATCATGGAACTTTGAATTCTTGGCTATTTTTATTGCAAAAGTATTGTCAATCAAAAGAGGAGTAGAATGCAGTTGTTTCTCTTGCAAATCTTTAGGAATTTTCCTGAGACACACAATCTCCTTTGTTGCTTTTGTAGCTACCAAATATTCTGCCTCTGTTGTGGAATCTGTTGAAACTTATTGTTTACGTGACCTCCAAGAGACAACTCCTAATGCAAGACTCATAACATAACCTGAAGTAGATACTCCATTTTTTTTATCTCCATCAAAATCAAAATTAGAGTACCCAATTAAGCTGAAGTCATCCACCTGTGTATACTTGAGTCCAAAGTCTTGAGTTCCCTTCAAGTACCTTAAAACTCTTTTTGCAGCAGACCAATGAGCCTCACAAGACTTTTGCATAAACCTGGAGAGGATTCCAACAGCAAATGAAATGTCCGTTCTAATAGTAGTTAGGTAGTTGAGACTTCCTACGAGTTGTTTGTACTTTGTTGCATCCTCAAATTCATTTCCTTCTGTGGATTTGAGCTTTAAATTTTGTTCCATTGGAGTGGTCAAAGGATTGCACTCAACCATGCCAAATTTGTTCAACAAATCTCCAATATTGATCATTGAACTTCAATGATCAATTTAAGTTTAAATTTAAACAATAACTAATGTTTAAATTGATCACTCAGCCACGCCATATATGTTCAACAAATCTCCAATGTTGATCATTGAACTTCAATAATCAATTTAAACAAGAAATTCGCATGTTGGGTTATTTTAATACCTAGATAGTAGTGAACATATCCCAAATCTATCATCTCAAAACCTTTCCTCAATTCTGTCTTTATGGATGCACTGTAATTTTCATTGTTCCCTGTCATCACTAGATCATCTACATACACCACAAGATATACGACATTTTTTCCAACTTTCTTGACAAACAAAGTTGCATCATCAAGATCATAGTGTTTGAAATTTAGCTTCAGTAGATGTTCAGTCAATTTCTCATACCAGGCTCATGGTGCTTGTTTGAGGCCATACAAGGATTTGACAAGCTTACATACTTTGTGCTCATGTCCCTTCACAACAAATCCTTATGGTCAAGACATAAAAACATTCTCTTTCAAATCTCCATTCAAGAAAGCAGTTTTTCCATCCATTTGATGGACTTTCCAACCTTTATGAGTTGTCAAGGCAAAGAGAGTCTAGATGGTAGCCCATTTTGTTGTGGAGGCAAAAGTCTCCTCATAATCGATCCCTTCATTTTGTGCAAAACCTTTTGCCACGAGCCTAGCTTTATGCTTGTGAAGTAAGCCATCTACTTTATACTTGTTCTTGAAGACCCTTTTCACAGCGAATCAGTTTGGTTCCCAATGGAAGGTCCACCAACTTCCAGGTTTCATTCTTTATCAAAGTATCATACTCTTTCTGCATTTTTTCTTTCCATTCATCATGAGAAGCAACTTCTTTGAAGGAAGTTGATTCAAAATTTGTAGACAAATTTAATTCACAATCATAGGAAACATCCATATCAACAGTTGAATCAGCATTGTCAACATCACCTCCATTATGTCTAGTAGAATTTCTTGTTCATGTCTTTCCAACCTCATCAGGATGAACACTTTAAGTGTCTTGGAGAGCCATTTTAGAGGACCTTTCTGAGATGGCCCAGGTTGTTCAACTAACTGAGATTGGGCTGAATTAAGATTTAGCCTTCCAATTCTCTCAATCACATCACTCAAAGTGCCTTCTTGATCAATAGTTGGAGTCTCGTGAGGGGGAGAGAGTGCTTCAAAGGAGATTCCACAGATTGATCCAGGATAGGGATCCCCCTTTCAAGATGTGGAATCTCATTATCGAATTCCTGAAAAGATTTTGCATGTCTGAATCTATCCAACCAATCAAGTTGTCGCTCAACAACATTGTCAGTCTTGGAAGATTCAAGAAAGATCACATCTCTAGACAGTATAATCTTTTTATTTACTTCATCATAGAGACTATATGCTTTGGAGGTATCTGAGTACCCCAAGAAGATACATTTTCAACTCCTTACACCAAGTTTGTTTCTTTGCTCCTTAGGTATCAAGGCATAACAGGAGGAACCAAAAACCTTGAGATGAGTCACCAAAGGAATGTGGCCATACCACATTTCATAGGGAGCCTTGTTTTTTAGAGCATGAGATGGACATCTATTCTTAATATACACTACACATAGAATTGCATCAGCCCAGAACAACAACTCTACATTTTTGAAAAGCATCATTGAATATACCATTTTAAGATTGTCCTGTTCATTCGTTCAACTACACTGTTCTGTAGAGGATTATAAGGCACTGTTGTTTGATGTTGAATACCATGCTGGCTAATAAAGTTTGCAAATTCATTTGAAGTATATTATTTTCCATTATCAGTACGAATAGAGCCAATATGAGATTGTGTATTGTTTTCAATCCGCGCATGAAAGTTTTTGAATGTTTCAAAAGCTTCAGATTTGTTCTTCTGTAGATATACCCAACACATTATGGTGTAGTCATCAAAAAAAGCCATCATGTATTTATTTCCATTTGCAGAAGGAACACGGATAGGGCCACACAAGTCAGTATGAATCAGTTCAAACTAACGGGCATGCAACTTTGTCTTCAAAAAAACATCAAATAATGATGCACACAATGATACATGCTCTCAATATTGACCAACATGCATATACAAACTCATATGAACCAATGCATACCATCAACACATCCCTCAAATACCAACCATTATACATGAACCATCCAACTTATACCATCATACATAAAGTTCATCGTACAAGGCATATAATATATAAGCAAATTCCAACATAGTCCAGCGCAATTAAAATGAACCAACTCATATAACAACCAACATATAATACCAATCAAACCTCATGGAGAGCATGGCTCACTTTAACACTGTGCATATACTTCAATTCAACATAGAACACCATCACCAATACATATGCCAGAGTTTAATGCACATAAGATTTAATGCACATACTAAGATATTCATAGGATTTTTCTATGTATCATATATATCTTTCAACGCACCATACGCTAGTACACCATACACTGCTACACCAGCTTGCTACTTTAATCAATGCGTCGAAGGGACATTTAACCAACGCTCATAGATCTCACTATTATGGCTAGGGATAAACTCACTATTATCCTATGTTGGTTCAACGCAGAGCTTCAAAACTATTCAATGCATTCACAACCAACCAAATTAGAGAGAATACGACCAGCAACCAATTTCACACATTTCTGAAGACTACTACAATCGCTTTCAACAGAGAATAAAGACATAATTTTATGTCAAGGGAGAGAGGAGTTACTAAGCATAAAAGACTAAATTAGGACTTGTAGCTCTTATACCATGTCAGGCCAGGCATTGGTAACTCCACGAATGAAGCATTCTATTAGGAAAATCAATAATATATACAAGGAGAGGGAGACTATTAGGATTTGTATTCCAATGTCTCGTCATTTTCTCATTAGTGTATTTACAATATTTACAATAATTTCCTAATCCCTAAAGATTAGGTGTCAAAAACAACTAAGCAAATTCTCACCATACTAATCTTGTCATTAATGGCATATGTGAGACCATTCACATATTTAACAATGGCTTCTTCACTTTCTTCACTTCGTCCAAACCTTATGAACAACCTATAAAGCTCCTTTGAATAATCCTTAACAATCATCTATTTTTGTCTTAAGTTTTGTAGCTTTCTAAATAGAGTTAAAAAGTCATTCACATGGAATAGTCGACCCTTCAATTTAGAAACCATTCTATCCCAAGCATTTACCTTCTATTTACCCTTCTTCTACTGATTTAATAGCACATTATACCATTACACAGTTGCATGACCTTTTCACTTTGTACATGCAAACTTCACTCTTCTAGGATCTTCAAGTTGTTAAACACAAAGAATCTCTCTTTTACTCCAATCTCGTTCAAAAGATGTTAAAAATTCAAATGCAATCCCATTCAAAAGATGTTAAAAAATTCAAAAGCAATCTTGTTCAAAAGATGTTAAAAATTCAAATGAAAAGATTCTATTCTAGTAAATAAATTTTTGAGGTAAGATCATTTGTTTAGAAGCGATAGCTCTCACTAGGTAAATGGCCAAATTTCAAGTAAGCAACACACACTTAGGCATTTGATCAAACAATCACTTAGGCATTTGATCAAACAATCCCTTGAAGGTGCTTGGTTCCCAAGGTTATGCCATCTTCAATGCCAAAATGAATCTTAAATATATTTTTTTAGGCACTTCCTTCAACTAGTAGTGCTACGTATAACCCAATAAACACTTAAGCCAAAAATGGTCAGCACTAAGGCTAGGTACTTTGTCCACTACCATGTCTAAACTACTTGCCCAAACATTACAACCCACCAGATGCTAACATGTTTTAGGGGGACCAAACCCTAGTGGGGAGAATATCACTCTCGTGCTTTACCAACCAAACAATGCCTTGTCGACAGATCTAGGGTATATTAGACCATAATATATTGAACATCTTCCCTCTGACTCTGTGGTATCGCGTACCATATCAAAGTGAACCCAGTAGAGTAGTTAATACCACATGTCTTAGCAAAGGTTCTTGGTTAATAAAAGCCCTCAAAGTTTTAAAAAATACAATCAGTGGTTTGCAACTTTGCACTTTGCAAGTAAAATATAATGGTAAAGATAGTGTCTTTCGAACCTTGGATCAGTGGGATAGGATAGGATGAGAATAATATACAATAATCTAGCAAGGGATCAAAGTTATAAAGATAAATATACGATAACTTATAAGTGGTTATAATCATTTTAACGCCCCATCCAAAAAAATAAATGTGCATAAGTGGTTTGCAACTAAATTATAAAGGTGAAGATAGTGACTTTGGAACCTTGGATAGGTTGTATAGGATAGTAAGGGAACCATGTGTTTTACAGCAATTAAGCAGAGTTATAGAGATGACTATACAGCAAGTGATCAAACTCATTTAAGAAACTGTGGGGGTGTTTCATACCCCCACAAGGTTGAAATCCAACAGAGACGTGTTTTGCTCCTCTATTGTTTCGTGCTGCAATGGAATCTTTCAAGTATGTAGTAAGCGGGCTATATTTCATTGTACTACTCCTCGATTAGGGAGGGCATGTTAGGATATTCCGACACATAGGAATAGTTAAGTTCAACTTGGTCTAGTATAGAGTTAGGTTAGAGTTAGGTAAAGTGTGTTTCTTTACCGTTGTACATTTGTAACTTACAATCCGACGGTCACGATATGTAGTGATCCGACGGTTCATTCTCTCCTCGGTATTACCGACACTTGATCCGTGGCTTGACACCCGATTGGTCCATGAATTCTATTTAAAGCGCATGGAGGGTCATTTGTAGGTTAACCGTGCATGAGAGAAGCTTATGTAAATTTTCATTCTTTTATTAATAAATTGCCTGTAGTAGCCACCTTGGCGCAGGCCGTGGACTGTTTCCCTCTCTGAGGGTTTAAACCACGTCAAAATACTGGTGTATTGATCTGTGATCTGTTTGTGAGCGGTGTCCTTCTGGTGTTCTGTCTGAGGAACTTACCTGTAAATTCCTACATGGTATCAGAGCTATTTGAGGGCCGCGTCCGTTGGTGATCCAAATCTGAAGCCAGTAGAATTGCATGCGGCTGTCGTTTCCTA